>JBAGKO010035919.1:0-10422 GCA_037177275.1 Acacia concinna | reverse complement strand
AAGTCAGGGTAACATTTCTGAAATTCTGATTTTGATCAATGGTGCTTGCCCTGTTTCATGTAAGATCTTGATGGGGCAAATGATGTCCATTTCCCCTGAAATATTACAGTATTGTTGAGGACTTAACAAGCTTTAAAATGAGTCCTAGTTTGTACAATTTGGATTTGCCAATTGGGAGATATGATTTTTAGAAGTTGGGATAAAATTCTGAAGTAAAATCCTGACTGCTGAAAAGTGTTGTTTCGAAAAATGGATCAAATGACATTGGAATTCCATGAAATTTTATGAGAAGCTAGTAGACATATAAAGCTTCGAAATAAACTTGGAACTAAGTCATTTGGAATCCTGTAGAATTAATTATGAATTTTTCAATGTGTCTGGACTTACAGGGCAAAGTACTGGCAGTGGAATTTTGTGTAGAGTTTAAACCAGGAAAAAACACCTCATTTCTCATGAAATTTGGTGGGTTAATAATAGGCATCCTAAGGTTTAAAATGAGACTAAGAACATGTCAATTGGATGTCTAGAACTAAAGTTGTGATTTTTGAAAGTTAGCTGGCAGAACCAGTGAAAAACTGGAAATTAGTGAATTAAAGGTGACTTTCTGGAAATAATTGTGTAATTTGATTCCATAAGTCATTTTCCTATGAAAGGGGACTTAATGGGGAATGTGTGAAACTTAGAATCACATGAATTGGAATCTCTTAGAAGGAGATATGAATTTTACTTGTTGGCGCTAAAAATCTGGGAAATCACTGATTTAGCATGTTAATGTCTGAGATGGTGTAATGCATGACTTAAAAATTGGTCATGATGAGTAATTCTTTATGTAGATTTTCAGAGGATTACTTAAAGTTGAGAATTGTAATGACAAGCAACATTGTGATGATTGAATAGAGATTTATCGAGTGGGTCAAGAATAACATAAGTACCATATGTTATTAATGATTAGAATAGTTGTTGACCACTCTACATGGAATTATGACTTGTACAGGAATTGATGATTGCCTGAGTTATAAGGAACAACCAGCATTAATCTGGTTTGGTAAAGGTAAATGGCTAGAGGAGCGCCAAAAGGTAGTAACTTGTCTTTCATTTGTTATAAGATACATTGCATGTTGTTGTACTCATCATGATTTATTTGGTATGTTGTGTGCGGGTTGGTCGTCCGTGGCTTCAAGCCAAGGCTGACGCTCATACCAATGAATTGCTGTGTGTGAGCTGAGTCATCGTCGAGCCGTGTGCAAGGGTGGATGCTCATGCAATGTCCTGTTGTGTGTGGGAGCGAGTGGTTGGCCTGTATGGTTTCTCTCGTTGCCATGGACTGACCTAGCGCTATGGTGATGTGTGAACTGTGTGTTCTACATCGATTATTATTGTGATAATTCTGTTATATGATGATTGGTTGACATGCTGTGTGATGTTGTATCTTTATGAAATGACTTGTAGTTACTATTGAGATTCTCGCGAATCTCACCCTTTATTATAAAATCATTTACAGTTTAGGGAAGTAGCTCGGAAGGTAAGGAATGATTGTCGCAGATAAGTAAAAGTTGGGAAGAAGCTAAATTGATTAATTGGTTGTCAGTTTGTGTAAATTCCTTTGATATGTTATATTATAAGTTGTTGTAAAGTTTATTGTTGTTTAAAGAGATTGAAGTATCATTTTCTAATTTGCCTTACAAGGCTTTGGATTGTATTAATTATTAATGGTAGCCAAATTTGTAAAAGCAAATTAAGTTGTATTCCCTCACGAAAGAGGAACAACAATTGCCACGGTACTTAAAGGTAAGTGTTACCCTACTTGATAGTTGGATAATGATAGTAACGGTATGTCATATGTATGATAGAACTTGTTATAGTCGTACGTATGAAGGTTTCACATATTCTAAGTATGTTAGGTGAAAAGAGTATGATAGAATGTAAGGATTAGTGTGAAATGGCTTTGTTACTACTTAACCTAATTAGTAAACTAGAAGGTTAGTATAAGGAGTTTGAACCACTAATCAAATGATTTGAAATTGATTTCAAAAGTTTAAAATTTTTCTGAAAAATCCATTCATGCTGTGTTTGGATTTAAACTTTCTAAGTTGATTGCGAAATTAAAATCTTTATAAATTAACTCACAATGACTATAAGGGTTAGTGGGGCGTAATAAGGGGTGTTTCACGTTCTATCCCTTCTCTTTGGCTTTAAAAATTATTTCTGCGATTACAAGATTTCTCCTCAACTGACTCTCATGTATAGTAGGAATATATTTTTATGTGCACTAGAATATAGTATCTTGGCCATAAAAATATATTTAGCATCATATTTCTCATTAAGTTGTCACTTTATTTAGAAAAATAACTCACCAGGCCAATTTAATTTATGTCTTAAATAATATAGCAAATCATGATTAACTTTCTACAAATTGACTTTATTAAAAGTATCATACCAAGAAAGTGTGTAATATAATGCAGCCCACAAACAAAACCTTGAGTTTGGAGAAAGAGGATAATTTTGCTGAATTACCTGATCTTGGATTTACATATATAACAAATGTTCATACCTGTATTGAAGCTGTCAAATTGCAATATATAGTTAGAAAGGTTTTTGCCACTTCAAGCTCTATAAAGTTATTGCGATGCCACATCTAACAAATTTTTATATTATTTTTTCCCCTCAGATTGACCTGGTTGGGAATTGAAGACCTGATTCTCCTTGCCTGCATATGTGGATTCAACGAGAGATTACTTCACTTTCTCAGATTCTCCGTACAACTTGTGTTGGGTGTTTTGAACTGTTTCCTTTGGGGTTTTTGTTTGAGAGTTGATTTATTATTCCTGTTTAAAAGGCTTGAATAATTGTACTTTCGTTCTAAATGGCCATGGATATGTCAGTGTGTGATGGGATTGTCCTTTATATTGTTCTACGTCAATAGACAGAAATTGTTGTTGGTATTTCCGTGAGATAATACTATATTGTGCCTCTCTGGATTGTTTTTCTGTTTTTGGCCATTTTAACGCAACATTCTTAATTCCTTCATATATATGATGTCTTCAATATCATAAGGTAATAAATACAGCAGATAATTTAGATGGGCATATTGTTTTTTTTATAATCATAGATTTTGTTTATGCATGTGAGCATGTCAGGAGCCGAACAACTGGTTGTTCACTTAAACCAGGTATTAGCCTACGAATCATGGAACTGTTTTCAGAATTGAACCTGATTTTTTTATTTACTTTGTTAAGATTCTCAAATAATTCGTCTCTGTTTTCTAAGGGATTTATATATTTATTTGGTATCTTTATGTAACAAAGAATTTTGAAAAGTTTCAACAATTGTCTAGTAGAAATGCCAAAGAAGCCAACTATGACATTCATGTAGAAAAATATATGCTCTGATCAACCCACAAATAAGACACGTCATTTGTCCAATTAGCCATATTACAATAAAATCAATCTGAGAAGCATAAACATGCAGATCATAACTTGAGAATTAAGTTGTTATGAACATAAATCATTTTGCTCACACACACACACATATATATAGACGTATTTAAAACTATTTGAAGAATTCCATTTTCCTTTTTTAACATGTTAAAAGAGATTCTGGTCTCACACCAATGACATATAATAATAAATTCTAATGAAAGAAATGACAACTGGATCTCGCTGGTCACTTGTCATTGAGATTTAGGTGATCACATTCCTCCTATTGAGACATTATTTTAATCCTCCCTTACCATTTCAACTTGGGAAATTTCTATTATTCAGTTTCACTTATTAACATCTTTGATAAGCACTGAAATCTGGAGAGGAGGAATCAAAGCGAAACGGATTAAAGAGGAGGCAAGAGCAGTCAATGTGTGTCACTGATGCAGAAAGCTGAATCAAGAAGCACTGGCTTCAGAAACATGGAGCTGGAGAAGAAGCCGAGAACTCTAAGATATGAAGCTTCTGCTTTTTGCATGTATACTAATTTGTGATAATGAGTTATTTTGTCAAATTTATTAGACTCTAGATTTGAGCCTCTAGGTTAGCTATGGCATGAAGAGGAAATCTTTCAAAGCACCTAAAGGAGCTTAGGTTTTTGATGTGCCAGACAATAGGCATTACTATTCACTGACAAGATCAACTACAAGATCATAATTATTATAGTATACTATGCATACTCTCTCTTGATAAATTTTTATGGCTTCTCTCACCCTATGTATATCCAATGTATTTAATAATTAAGCTTAAATAATACACCTACTAGGTATCCAAGTCTAATATGACTCCTTATTGTTATCCCTGGGGGCATTTTTGGAGATGATTTATAAGGCGCTAAAGACATTGAACCCAATTACGGGCGGCATTTGGTATTACTTATCATGAATATCTTTTTATGTTTCTTGACAGTTTGAGTTTCTCAAACTGCTGTTTTGTCACCAAGCACTTGGTTCAATTGGTAAGGGGATTTACCAGTTTAACCAAAAGTCTTGAGTTTGATCTTTAAGAATGCAACAATATTAATTACTCTTGTGATCTGCCTACCTTGATTTTACGTACTTATCAGTAAACACAAGCTCACATGCCCAAATGAAAATTTAGCATGGTGTTATTTTTTTAGTGGTTAAATATACAGATTAAAATTTAGATTTATCTCTCAACACAATCAATAATGCTAGACTAGTAACCAATGAAATTGAATGTGAGAATGGATAGTGGAGTAGTTTGGGCGAAGTGAAAGAATGTTGTCATTCATGATATTAATTGTCAAACCCTTCTTTTTAATCCGACATTCATTAGAGTAGTAGAGTGCAGTTCAAATGGCAAGCAAAAACAATACAACTGTACTAATTTATATAGTCTTTCGGTCTTTACAGTATATCACAGGATCTTACAACCTCAGAGAAATAACTAAAAACAAAACTGCACTGCTGTAGTTGTCTTACAGCAACACTTACGTGTGCCATGGTCCTTTCGTTGCAGGGGTCTACGTCTTTGCCCTTGTAATCGCTTCGGCCAACTAACTGAATTATATTATATTGGAAAGGGTGAGATTCAAAAGAATCTCAGTAGTAACAACATTCATTCATGCTAAATGTGATAAATAGATATGCAATGCACCATATTAGCAATAAAACAATCATCACATGTTTCTACTGTAACAAGCAACCTCTAGGCCCGCAACCCTGGCTCCTGCTGTAAGATCGACAAAAATGTGCACATGTATTTAGGTTCAACTGCGCTTAACCCCTACTTATTTCACACCACTGTTGTGGTTTGTTGTTCACAACTATCACAGTTACTCTATACCACTGTCGTGATATTGTTCCGCACCACTGCCGTAGTTTGCTTTGTGCCACTATCTTGGTATTGTGTCATCAAGTGCCATGAACACATGTATTGCATAAAGGGAAAATCAAAGCTTATTCAATTTCACATAGAGTATGAAAGAAAGTGCTAGTACGTGAATGACTTTTCAGCTCGCTTGTCCTTCTTTCAAATTGTCTTTTGGTCTACTGGGCAGAGATTAAATCCTAAGATACCAAATGTATATTAAATGAGTTATTACTCATTCAACCTTCATTTGTAAACTCATACCATAATTATTTATCTCAAAAATACAAATTGATTAAATTGCCTTTAGGAGTACCAGACTCTTTCCTTTTATAATCTATGTACTTGCACTTTTCCAAAAATTATGACCAGCCAACCTCTACACAATTTTGTACTTTTCCAAAAATTATGATCCTACCTACCCCTACACAATTTTGCGTGCTGAATCTATTTATGAACTCAAAATTATCAAAATCTAATTCCTTCCACCTGTTCCAGGTCTAATTCGAAGTTGCCAAAAAAGACATTTTTTTATCCTAATGCTTCCAAACTTATTTTCTGACTTTTACTCCACACAATTTTTCATTCCAAACCCATTGGAAGTATCTAAACCACCAAAATCAACCTCTATCATGCTCAAAAAAGGTCTAGACAAAATCAGGAAAACATGGCCAAAATGGATTGTCAAGCTTTCTTTCACAAAACATCCTTCTTACCCCTTGCATTGAATCACTTGTTTAAACCATTAAATTTACTTGCTATGTGATCAATCAAAATTTGGGCAGAATCTCCCCTTAGGGTTCATGCCTCCCAAATCATCTAACCAAACCAAATAAAGCCAAACCACAATACAACCCACCGACAACAACTGATAATCATCTAAAATCAGTAAGAAAGATAAGGATTCTTGAGCTTACCTCTTGTCTTCTTGATTTTCCCTCCCAACTAACAACTCTAGCTCTTCTTTCCTTTGATTTCCCTCTTGCTAACCATACAAACAAGAGTTCTTGAGAGATTAAAGGTAGTCTTAAGCTAAGAAGTTGGAAGAGACGGAGGATTTCGGCACTGTACCTACCTTGGGTCTTCATTTTCTTATTTATCTTCTCTTTTAGGCTTTCTAAACTTGGTCTCTCCCTCTTGCTCTCGTTTTGGACAAACTTTTGGACTTTAGGAGGACTTGAAGAGCCTTCTTGAAAGGTCTTAACTCATTTGGAATTACATTTGAATTCCACCTCCTTCCAAAAACACATCTTGACCCTCATCTTTAATTTTCAAGATTAAATCTTGACTTTTCATTTTCAACCAATCATATGAAGCCATCTTCAATTGTCAAGGATGAATCATGACATTTTCTTATTTATCTAGATGAGAAACATTGCCACCACCTCACATTGCCTCCTCTTGCCCCTTTTGTCCTGAATTCTCTAGAGAGTTGGTGTAATATCCCAAATTTTGAGAAATTATTATATAATTTTATTTTAGGATTCAAAAAATCAATGAAAGATTTAATTTCCCCAAACAGTAGTCCAAATAGTTTAAAAGCTATTTTTGGAATTAAAGCCAAATTTCTTGAGATAATTCAAGAAAAATATTTAGAAACTATCATTTGGCCTAATATTTTAGGAAAATTTCCTTATGGAATTAAGGAAATTAATGAACATATAAGATCATTAAATCATCTTGAGGTTAAATATATGGAATTATTTTAATTAATAAAGAGGGACTAAATTAGAAATTGGGAAACATTGGAAGGACCCAATGTATAGTTTTATCCAATACATATATTACACTTTTCCTATTGCCTTTCCATGCATAAGAGAGAGAGCCACGACAGTGGGTTTAAGATGATGCAAGAAGGTAAACGTAATAAGGCCCCAAATAATAGTAAAGAAAAAGTTAATTCTAGTTTGGGCTTGAGTGAGGGGCCTACTATTTTGCAAAATTCTAAATGTAATTATAAGTTGAATCCATGTGTGAAGTTGAAGATTATCGATAAAAACTTTGAAAATAATTCTCTAAAGTCATCACAAGTAACTAAAGTACCCAATGATAATGTGACAACAAAGCTGGCTACAGAAGATGATGAATTTGTTGAGGCCTCTATTAATACAGATAGCCCATAGGACCCAGGCGCAAAGGGTATGTGTGACTTTCTCATGAGAACTAATCCGCTAATTGTTGAGCACTCTGATGATGATATGGAAATTCTTACTACACCCTCTATGGGTGGGCAATAGCTTTTTCTTTTTGGGCATCTATTATTATTATTAATTTGTTAATGGGTACAAACATTATGATATGGAATTCCATAGGAGTTGGTGGAAGAGCTTTTACAAGTTTGTTGGTTGATCTTCATCATAAATTTCACTTTGATTTTTTGGCCCTCTTAGAACCGAGAGAGAAAAGTGAGAAAGCAATTCAATTTGCTCATCTGGGGTTTAAAAATATGGGTTTTGTAGAAGCTTCTGGTTTTAGTGGAGGCATTTGGTGATTTTGGGATGAGAACGTTGATTTTACAATATTGTATACTGCATCTCAAGTTTTTTATGGGGTTTTTAATCAAGGCAAAAAGTCTTAATGGGAGCTATCGGTGGTGTATGGTCATCCTAACTATAAAAGCTGTAAATGTTTGTGGTAGCAACTCAATGTGATTAGAGATATGGGGGTAGTAAAGTGGTGTTTGGGTGGAGATTTCAATGCTATATTACGTGAGTCAGAAAGGCTCTCGATGGCCCGTACCAAAGCATCGCCAGATAGAGATTTTGTTCAGTGGATTCGAAGCAGTGGATTTGAGGAACTTAATTATCAAGGACCAGCTTTTACTTGGTCTCGTGGGCAATCGGCTAGTCGTCTTGATAGAGTTTTTGCAAATGTGGCATGGTGCGAGCAATTTCGAGACGTGAGACTTCTGCATTTGCCTAGGTACAAGTCTGATCATTGTCCTTTACTCCTACAAAATTTTGTGTTCTCAAGGTGGGGTTCAAGGAATCAGTTTAGGTTCTTTGCTCCTTGGGTTACTCATTAGGATTTTCCATCGTTAGTAAAGAACTCTTGGCAGGATTTTAGGGGTTGGGAGGATAATGTGGCTGGATTTAAGGATGAAGTGAAGAACTAGAACAAGTATGTTTTTGGGAATATCAATCATCAAAAAGCTTGTCGTCTTAGTAAGCTTGATTGTCTTAATAGACAAGAGTATATGAATCAAGATGACGAAGAACAAATAAAGAAGGTATTAGAGGATTTGGAAAAATGTTTAGCTTAAGAAAATTAATGTGGGTTCAAAGATCTCAATGCAATTAGTACGCTAAAGGTGATAAGAACACTGAGTATTTTCATATTGTTGCTAATAGTAGTAGAAGAAGAAGGAAGCAAGTTATGGCATTGAAGGGAGAAGATGGTGAATAGATATATGAAGAGGCGAAGCTGAAGACTATTGGCTCTGAGTTTTTCAAAAAATTATACACAAATGAGCAACATCAATCTATTACTATTAATTTTAGGGGCACTTACCCGGATATTTCTACTAATTTGTTGAGTATGTTGGGTTATTCGGTAATAGACAAGAAGTAAAGCAAGCTGATTTTAGTATGGGTCCTCTGAAAGCTCCACGTCCAGACAGTTTGAACACTCTCTTCTACCAAAGTCAGTGGGAGGTGGTAGGTAAATTTTTGGTTTTTCTGGTTTAAGAGATTTTTCAACAACCAAATAAGATTAGATGGATTAATAGCACAAATATTGTCTTGATTTCAAAAATTGATATACTGCAGACAATTTGTGATTTTCGTCCAATAAGTCTTTGTAATATGGCCTATAAGGTGGTTACAAAGGTTTTACCTTCAAGGATGAAGAGAGTCATGCCCTAAATAATTGCTCCTAACCAATGCAGCTTTGTGCTAGGATGACAAAGTTCAGACAATATTATTTTGGCACAGGAAGTTTTTCATTCCATGCAAAAGACTATAAAGAAAAGTGGTTTTATGGCTCTAAAAATTAATCTAGAAAAGGCTTATGGTCGTGTTCATTGGGATTTCGTGCTTGGTTGTTTGTAGGAGCTGCACTTTATTGTCAAGTTTACAGAGATAATAAAAAATAGTTTGTCCACGACTATAATACAAGTGCTATGGAATAGGGTGCCAGATGCTAGTTTTCACCCCACTTGTGGGGTTCGCTAAGGAGATCCAATATCACCTTATATATTTGTTTTAGTAATGGAGAAACTAGCTCATCTTATTCAAAGTGAAGTTCTTCAGTGTAATTGGCTACCGTTTCATTTGAAGAAGAATGGTACGGCTATGTCTCATTTATTTTTTGCAGATGATCTTCTTTTATTTGCCGATGTATATTTGGACCAAGTAGCTATTATTAAGGCATGTCTTAATGATTTTTGTGAAACATCTGGAGAAAAGGTAAATAATGATAAGTCAAGGATTTTCTTTTCTAACAATGTGTGTCATAATAGACGTTCAGAGATCAATTGCTTTTTGGATTATATGCCTACTACAGATCTTAGTAAATATCTAGAAGTTCCTATTCATCATGAGAATGTTTCCAAGAATACTTATTGACACATTTTAGATAAAATGGATGAGCGACTCAAGGGTTAGAAAGTAAATTCTCTCTCAATGGCTAGTAGACATACCTTAGTCTCATCATCGTAGCTGCTATACCCTTATATGCGATGCAATCAACATGGTTACCTAAGCAGACATGCGATGAGATTGATAAGAAATGTTAGAATTTCCTCTGGGGTAGTACACAGACGAGACGAAAACTCCTTTTGGTGGCATGGGAAGATGTGTGTCAAAAGAAGGAAGGCGGTGGCTTGGGATTACGACATGCTCGAAAACAAAATGAGGCCTTCATGATGAAGTTAGGTTGGGGCCTTGTCAAAAAGAGGGATACTTTGTGGGTTAAATTTATGAGGGAGAAATACAAATGTGGGAATGATGTGTTTCCACATATTGGGAATCACCGTAATAGCTCGCAGGCATGGCAAGGCATTAGAAACACTTGGGACAAGTTACAAAAAGGAATAGGATGGAGGCTTGGCAATGGTCAAAGTATTAATTTTTGGAAGGATTCTTGGGTACCGTATCATGATAATCTTCTT
>JBAGKO010035908.1:0-10422 GCA_037177275.1 Acacia concinna | reverse complement strand
TCCATAATATCAAATAAATCATTTTCATCTTTGGTAAATTTACCAAGAGCTATAGTCATAGTGATCCTCCTATTCAACTACTTCAACCATTTCCGAGCACCTCATAGCATTTTCAGGGCCAAGTCCTTCTTTTCTTTATTTTATCATTTCTGTATGATTTGATTTATCATTAATTGTCCCTTCTTTTCTAATGGGTTTCGAATATAAAAATCATTTATTGGTCTCTTCTCTTGACCTAAGTAAATCCATTAACACAATTTGGTTATTCCTTTCTATTCTTAAAAACCCCCTAAGCCATGAATTATCTTATTACTCATAAATCAGGTGGATTCATTTTTTGAAAGAACTGTTCAAGAAACAAATGATCCTTTTTTTGTTACCAGTTGATTCCCAGACATACTCCTCTCGTTTCATCAAAGAATCTTATTCTTGAATCTTGTTCGTGAAATTGAGAAAAATAAATAGTTTTATGTATTCTTCTAATTTCTATGTGTAGTAAACTACTACAGTATCATATTTATCATATTTTTTATTACTTATTACTTTCTTTTTTATTCTTTCTTTTTTTTTTTTTCTTTTATTTGTATTGTCTTCTTTGTTATATTTTCTTTTCTTTCAGATTAATAAAAAAAGACTCCAAAGTCTATTTTTTTTTTGCAGATCGAGGCAAGAAAGACACTTCGAATATTTTTTCTAGTTACTTTTATCTGTCAGAAAAAATCGAATGAATTTGCTATTATTTAATATTCATTTTTACATTTTTAATTAATATTAATATTGTATTGAATTTCATAGATTAATAATAAGAGACTGTAAGTGAAAGTCTCTTTCTCGCATCCATCAATTGTCAGAAAAAATATCGTATGCATCGATATGAAAATTTTTGATACGTGAAGCCACGATTTGAAAAATATCTTTTTTATATAGATATATCATATCTTATATAAATAATATATCTATAAATAATATATCCTATCTAAATAATATTCTATAAATAATAGAGTAAATTGATCTTTTCTTGTGTTCTGAAAGATATTGAAAATGGAAAAATTATTTGTATGTTGGGACTTGGAATAAACCTTTCTCCGTGGAGGAAGGGAATAGCAAATTTTTCCTATAGAACCTCTAGGAACAAGAAGATTTAATCGGAAATATCGACAGATTCTTGCGGAGTCCAAATCAAACAAATATAAAAAATGAAATAAAAAAAGATCCACTGTTCTAATTTTATCTCTATCGAATTTGAATATCAGAATAGTTTTTATAGTTCTGATTCAATGGCTATCTATCTATCTATAGGTTCATTTGCTTCTTTCTTTGAGATGAGGACTAAGTGCTAGCGAGTGAATGAATGTGCTTGCAGCAGGTGTAGTACCAGACGCAGATGGTCTTATTCGTATCAGCTACCTTTTCTTAAGCTTAACGCCCTAATCCCTATCTAGTCTTCTAACGTTCCCCCCTTTCCCTGGTCAAAGACCTCACATGCCTTTCTTCCTTTCTGTCCATAGTCGGTCAATGCAATTCAATGTCCAGCCAATAAACCAATTGAGGAACAAAGCGAATCCTTATCCTGGAAAAGGCTGTAAGAAAGGGATCCTATCGGTGAAGGAGGACAACCGGAAGCATGTCTTTACTGGGAAAGCTGCCAAATCCTTCATATTCTCGGAAGCTCTTGTCAAAGGATTTTACCTCTGTTGGACCTAATGCTTTCAAATCGGGAACCTTAAAGTTCAGGCGCTACTTCCTTGGTGAAGTCCACAAGAGTGGAACAAATATAACAAATCTCTTAGGACATGAGAATTGGAAAGCCTATCCATTACGTACTTTTAGCTGGTGTGTTGATGATCCATAAGCCCTATTCACTCTTAGATGATACATATAGGATACGAGGAATGAATCTCAGCAGGGGCCCATCAGTCCCGAACTTGATAAAAGATAATTGAGATATACAGCTTGCTTTCGGCTTGTTAAATAAATTTCCTTCTCTACCTGCTTCTCAATACCATATCATATGCCTCTTGGAAAAGAACCCGAGGCACCTCTTTGATCAAAAGGCTAAAGATAGGCCAAAAAGCTTATGAAAAAAGATTGAAACGACAAGAATAGGAGCGCTTACTTAGTGGTGAGGACACCGGAGAGAATGAATGAAGTGAAGACAATTTCCCCGAAATAGCTGATAGGCAGACATAAGGAGAAGCTCTTTTCGAACAGTTCGGGTAGGCCCGCCCCACGATATGCGGTTTTTGTCTTTATTAAGTGGAGATTGGGTGAGTGTTCCCGCCTTTGCTCTAGTCTGATCTTAGTCTTCCCGTTGAGTCAGCCAGAAGTCTTACTGACTAGGTTCAGTCTTTCTATTTTGCTATTCCCGCGCCTATTCCCCTTAGATTAACCTCAGGTACTCTCTGGGATGAAATTCCCGGCTATTCCCCCTATGATAATCTCTCTCTTCATCGGGTACTTAGGTAGTAAGTAGCGCAGTTTAATTACCATAGGCAGGGCCAGTCAGTCTTATAGGTTATAAGTTGTTAGCGCTAACTCCTCAAATCAAATAAGCCTGCCTGGGGGGCGGATCTCCCAATCCCGCTTGTAGTTAAAAGGTCTAATAGGCAGAAGCTGAACTCCTAACTAAAAACACTAAGAACCAGGGTACAAAGCCCGGGATTCCATTCTAACACCAGGTTCATCAATTCATTAGAAAGAAGGAAGCCTGACTTAAGTCATGATATTTAGTGTGTTTAGTCTAGTCAGGAAATGCGCCTTCCTTAACGAATGGACGAGCTCCAAGGCGGGAAGATTACCTTATAAGGCATTTCTACGTCCTAAAGAGGAGTCCCAGAGATTAAACGGTATCCGGAGTTAAGTGCCCAATTGTGTCAGAGTTCTTGCTCGCACAAACTAAACTTCTTAGGCTTCAGGCTAACCTTACCTTGCTGCCTTTGCCAATAGAAAGCCAGGTGTTGTAATTGAATCCCAGGTTGTTGAAATAGATTAACCAGAGGGGGATTAGAGAGAATAAGACCTTTCCGAGCCTGCAGCTCAATCTCTCTTCCTTAGTGCTTTAGTCTTCGAAGTCTTCTCGTTCTTAATGCTCTTGTGTTTCCGGCTTCTATGTCTCAGGTAGGACTGGCGTGTTGGCTGTGAATAGGAGCCTACGAAAGCATTCTTGACTCCGAATCTACAGCAATCTCATCTTATTAGATTTCCGCGGAGGCATCTTCCCACTAAGATAAATAGCTTTCCACTTCCTTCTGACTTTGTCTTCACCGCGATAGACTTCAATCAACTATAGAGATGGTTAGAACCTTACGCCGTTGTCAAGATAAGAACTAGCGCTCAACTCTTGAGGAATGGGAGTTGAATCTAAGGGAGGTGGCCTCAAGGCCCCTCCTCGTTCTTATTTTTTCTTACTGTTAGGCGCCTCTACCTTATCTGATTAAGGAGGTGAAACGAATCCAAGGGCTTAGTAATTGAATACAAGGGTTTTGGCGCATGAGGCCCTGAAAACGTCTTTTCTTCTCATTCCAGTAGGGGGTTTGGAGGTTAGTAGACCTGTTACTTACGCCTTTCCTAACTCCATATAAAACTTAATAGGATGCTATGACTTATCTTTATAAGGAAGCAGGGGACTTCCTGTTAGGATGCTTTCTATCGGGCATCTTTCGTTCTTCCTTGCCTTGCGGCCAATGCTTTGAACTACCATATCAGCAGAGGAAGCACGGATTGCAAAGACTTAGCTTTCTAGCTGCTCAGTCTTGCTCTAGCTTTCCTAACGTCATAGAATGAGTTTGGCTTCTCTTGGACTAGGAGGTCCACGGCAGTATTCTATGGGACGGTAAATTATATACTTTCAGTTAAGCGCGTTAGGAATTCACTCTGTTACTTCATTCTAAGTTACGGGTTTCTCCCTTAAGGGTGTATGTAGTGATTACCCGGGATCTGTAATTGAATAGGGCGGCTTGGTATCTTACCATCTCCGTCTCTTATCAATATCAGGAAGGCTATATGAGTGCTTGCTTGGGAAGCTACTAACTGAGAATCTCCAACTTCAGCAATTGACTTGACGTTCTTCTGGACTTTCTGGCAAGACAAATAGAAAGATGAAACTCCGAAAACATAGGACAATATTCCTCCAGACAGAGGGGAAGAGTAAGATCATCCAATGCTTTTGGCTAAGTGTTATACTACCCGTGAGGGAGTGGGAAAAGAATCTCTGGGTTTAAGCCCATGGTTACGGAGTGGAAATTAGAGACTTTAGTCTTGCATACTGACTTCTTGCACTCCCGGGATTGCCAAAGTCCACTAGAGCTCCCTAATAAGATCGGAGTGTTAGGAAGTCGGCCGCTGGCTTCTTTGCTTTCTAGCTTTCTCGGGCAGGCTTCTCCGACTAGTCCCGCATCTTCTATTTCTAGCCGTCCCCCATCCGCAGGAGGTGAAGAAAAGGCCTTTTCATGGACTAACGCGCACAAGAAATAACACTACATATACCGATTTCGCTCCTCGAACGAAAGAGAATACAAGCCAGCATTACGGCCTGAGGTCACTCTAGCTTAAAAAAAAAAAACTATCTATTTTTTAGCGCCTGATCTTTAAGGCAGTGGAAATGCCTGGGATAAAATGCAACAACAACGAAGCAAGTATGATTAGTTGGTTAAATAGCAGTTACAGGCTTTCTAGTTAGTCTCTGACTATTCCCCCGTCTTTCCTCAAGAGTGTAGTGGACTTTAGCTTTCCCCAGAGCTAATTAAAGTCAGGATTGATTAACCGTAGAAATGTTTTATAATAGAATATAAATCCTTTAGCTGCGAACAGATCCTAAGCTTTTCCTATTTTTTTTAGGTTTTTTCATAATCAATAGTATAAAAAAGAGGCACCTGCCCCTACTGACGGAAAGCTAAGCTCGAAAGCAAGGCGGAGTTCCTCTTTTTTGTAGTTATCTCATCGATCTTGGTGTTCAGTCTGACGATAATCACTTTCGTTAAGATAGAGGGCTCAACCCAGTTCCAGTCGTTGGGCTTGGAAGGCGGCGGTAAGAGGCGCATATTCGCCATTGGTAACTGGATAAACCTTTGGATCTTGAGCCCGCGTTGGTTGATGGCCGTTCTCCGTCAGATTCCAATGGATGGAACCTTTAATCAAACAGCTCCTTTGGCGCGTCTGCTTGGTGCCAAACACGTCTTTAGCGTTGATCTCAAGTCGGCTACTGATAGGTGGCCTTTGCTTTTCTTATTCAGGGTGATATGCTATCTTTTTGATCGATCGTTCGCGTCAGCTGCTGTTCATTCTGCTCTAGCTACAAACATCTTTCAAGTGCCCTTCGTAAGGTAAGGAGGCACTCGACAGTGACTTTTTTTTGTTGCTGTACAGCCTTTAGGCTTTAGGTTAGGCTATTATGCGTCTTGGCCTCATAGCCTGTTTGAACGCCCATAGCATAGGGGCAATGGCCATTTATATCAAATCTCAGTGTCGGCGGTTCTCAACGATCTGTCGGATGGCTGACTGCCTTCCTGATCTAGTGGAACGTTACATGCCTTAGCTCTCGACGATCCCCCTTAACCAGCTCGCACAAAACAAGGAAGAAAAGCTCCACTGCTGGTGACAGCTACCGAGACATTAGACTCAGTAACAGACAAAGAAATTGAACTGGACGAGACCTTCCCCTTACAAGCGAAGATACTCACCAAGACAGACGACACCGACAGCAAGTACAAGGCCTGCCCTAATATTCTACAGCAATACAAAATCATGGATTCAAAACCAGAGAGTTGGTCCACTAGTTCACACAATACCTCTGAAAGAAAGGACCAAAAGCAGAAGAAATCCACGTTTAAGACTACAAATGACCAAACACCCTAGAGGGGGACTTCTCGTGCCTTTTGCCTATATCAAGTTGACACCATAGAAGAGGACTGAGTCAGTAGTTAAATGGCCCTTGTTCTGTTCCGCTAGGAGACCAAAAAAGACTCCAAAGGGCAGGGTCGGCTTGAAGTGGAGCGAGACATACCATCGAATAGCAAGGGGGTAGCGACTACTTAAGTCTGGCTGAAGACCCTACTAGGACACACCTTCCTATAGCTTAGCCGATGACAATCCTGCGAGTTAGAATATGAGGAACTGCTTTGAAGGCTGGCGCTCATCCCATTCCCAAGCAAACTACGCCATTCATCTCTCAAGTTCTCAGATCCGGTTTGCTGCTCGCTCAACAAATCAATCTCCTCAACTTCTGCGGAGAGTGAAATCGACCAAGTTTATCAAGCCCCGTCTTTTGGCCTAAACAAATGTATCAAAAGGTTAAGGTTGGATTTCCCACATCTTTTGCAACTTTAGTGCAGATAGAACTAAGAAAGCCTTTGACTAGCTGGAAGAGCTGCAAGCCGTATCGACGAGTGGAATACCTGGAACAAGAGGTTGGGGGGAGATGTTAGAGCAAGAGAGATCGAATAGCTTGACTTTGGCGAATTCTGATTGCTTAGATGTGATGAAAGCGTAGGTTTGATCCCCAGGCGACCAACGGAAGCTCGACCTATGGGTAAGAGCTTAGTTGTAGAAGCGAAAGGCAGAGAGGAGTGAAGTTTAACACCAACTCCTTTATAAGCTCTTCTTAAACCATTGGCAGGGAACTGAGTAACCTAAGGCGAATCCCGGACCGCTAACTACACTCTTTGAATCTCTTACTAAGCCTGTGTTTGAGCTCTTTGCCTTTGCTTTAGCGCGTCTTGGCTAACCCCCGAGCAAACCAAACCACCCTGATGAGCGCTATTGCTCGGTTAGCATTAAGTGAGAAGGCACTGAAGAAAATAAGATATATGAGACCTCCACCCATACATTTAAAAAAAAAAGCAGAGAAGATCGAACCTAGAGAGAGAAGAAAAGCTTAGCGAGGAGATCAGGAATGAGGCGGAGATCGACGGCATTCCAAAGGTAAGACGACGACGAGATTCCTCTGAGAATCGGGTACAAGAACGTATTGTCGCCGCAGTTAACGGAAGAGTCTTCGAGGACGAAGAGAGCAGAGATTCTAAAGAGCGCAAAGAGAGAGCTTTCGCAAAGGTTAGCGAATAATCCAATTTCCTCCTCCTTCCGACAACGCATTCAATAGCATAAGGCTTCGCTACCTGACTTATCAGCCAGCAAGTAAACTACTGCAAGATGCTATACTTCTTCGGTCGAGCCTTGAATCTGTTGTGTCCTGCTCTTGACTTCCTGAGGAAGCATCCGGAGGTTAGTTCCCTTGTGAGTGAGCTCCCGTGCTCCTCTTTTGGGGTAGGCCATTCGGCTCACTCTCATGGATAGACCTTCGGTCTACTCACTTTGCTTAAGACAGGGCAGCAGGACTTCTTTTGATCCCTCACCGACCTGCCTCATTTCGGCATAGCTGTAGACAAACTGAACATTAAGTAAGGGCTTTTTACGTTAAACAAATGGCCTTTAGCGTGCAAAGCAAGCTGCCAATGCGAGAAAGCATCTAATTCTGAATATGACTAATCAATACTAAAAGCTCGCGAGCGTAACTTAGGATGGACTGGCAAGAGAAAAGAACTGGCATAGACCGCTCGTATAGAAGTTCATCCCTCAGCAGTCAATCTCATAGTAAGATAGATGAATATATAGACTGGGCTGGCTTGATATGGAGATCTGATAGTGACTATCTCGCTTGCCCACTGGCTCACTGTAATAAGGACTAAACAAGGGATTAGACAAGCGATATGAATGGAAGGACAAGCAAGGACACTATATTAACTGGGCTATACGAGTAAGAATTTATCCTATAATTTGTAGTTGAAGAGGTAATAGGCGATGGAATTTCTTTTTTGAATAGACAAGAGAGACAAGAATCAAAAAAGACGAGCATGCCGCTCGGTACATCTGTCAGCAGACAAAAGGTTCCCACATTCAGGAGGCGGATGTGGAATCAATGTAAACTCAGAAAGCATCTCGTGAGCCCTATTAGCCAAGCTGTTAGCACAAGTCTTAGCCTCTCTAAACACATGCTCGTAGGTAAGAGACCAATCACGCATGAGGAGATCTCTAATATTGTCTATAGTGCTTCTCATAGGATGATTCCCCGAGTGCTCTCTCGCAATAAGATTCAAAGCTTCCGCAGAGTCGCTAGAAAGCAAGACTTTCCTGCACCCATGGTCCCAGCAGAGTTTAAGGCCGTCAAGGATTCCCATTAATTCAGCCGAAGTGCTGGGTCAAAATCCCAGTTTCCTCATGAAGCCTCCGATCCCATTTCCACTGTCATTGCGGATGAGCCCTCCCCATGTAGCCTCACCCCTCTGATCTACGGATCCGTCCACATTCAGTCGAAGCCAAGCCAGAGCTGTAGGTTTCCATCGAGTCTGGAGGTTTCGTTGTGGTACCCCCAGACTTCCTTTCATTGCTTCCAGCTTGAGGTCTTCCACCACCATTTGAGTGCTGTGCTGAGAAAGGCTATGTCTTTGTTAATCTTGCCCTCCTCAGAGATGATTTTGGCGCATCTTGACTTCCACAGGCATGCATGAGCGAATACTCTCTGCCAAGGTAGTCTCCTGGTACTCGAGCTTCCCGCCTCATTCCTCGGATTCCAAAGTGAAGCGATTCAGTTAGCGCGTAAGCGCACAACCCGCTCAGTTCGATAGCTGGAGAGAGAATCAATCCTCTCATCTCAGGCAAGCGATGGGACTCAACAAGGGACTGAGCAGCGCTCAAGCCTAATAAGTAGTAAGGCCTTTAGTAAACTTCCTTAGCCTTTCAACTTACTGGTGGACTGTCTTAAAGAAGCAAGAAAGTCAGTTTTGTATGAAAGAACTTGCTCGCAAGATATGAAATCACTAGAGTGGCAACCCCCGTGGCTTAATATCTGATGTAATCACTGAGGTAGGTTTGAAGATCTGTACCGAGGAGATGGAAATCAAGAGAAATCTTACCTGTAGGTCGAGATGGAAAGGCAGGGTTTGCTTCCGGTCTGGGTGTACCAGTTCATTCGGATTCGATCAGTGCTTTCAGTCAATAAGCTCCTCCCCCTATCGGGGGAGCAACAAGTAACCTCTCCTTACCAGTCGAGAACTTCGTGCCTAAAGCTTAGCTCTCCTTGTCAGTCGAGCAACTACTCCCTCTCTTCCTACCTATCTCTATCGGTCGAGAACAGCGTACCTGCTAAGCGCTCAAGTAAGATTGTATGATTCTTCTTCTTCAACTGAAATTCATTCGATTCAAAAGCTGTAAATGAAAAACTATCAATATAGGCTCAGCTGTGTCACTATTGAAAGTGAAAATCTTAGACTCAGAGATTTCATACCAGTGCGTATTAGAATTTCTCTTGTTACTGAACAGTCCTACAGGCCTAATTGAATAGAATTTATTACAGCTAAGACTATATTCGCAAAAGGAGAGGTCTCGTCCTTCGTCTCATTATATGATGTAATTACAGCTGACCCAGAGCTAGCCACACCTGTCCGAATTCTTCTCGT
This sequence comes from Acacia concinna, assembly GCA_037177275.1. NCBI lineage: Eukaryota > Viridiplantae > Streptophyta > Magnoliopsida > Fabales > Fabaceae > Acacia > Acacia concinna. The sequence goes on along the minus strand of JBAGKO010035908.1, from coordinate 973 downwards.
ATTGTTCGTGCGGGATTTTTCACTTCACTGTAATAAGGTAAATCAGATCCCAACTCTTAGTAGTTAGTAAATCCACCCCCAAAGGGAGCATTCCTCCTATCCCTATCGGGAGAGCTATTTCAAACCAAATAGTGTTTACAGGCTCAAGTCTGACCTCGGGACTAAGACAGCAACTGCAGTTGCACAAACAAAGGCTTACTTTACTTCAGCAACACTGAAATTCATTCTTAACTTCCTTTCTCAGGCCTACGGGAGAGGATTGAAAGAGCTTGCTCGCAGTAAGATAATAGCATTTGCTGGCCTTTCACTTTAACAGGCTTTTAGTGATTCAATAGGAGGGCTCACTCTCGCAGCTATCGCACTTCTCCTTTACTTTACAGTCGAGTAACTAGCAGTACCTTTAACAGGAGCGAAGATGCTCGACTGAAAGACTCTATATCGGCAAGGTAGGTTTTAAAAGCAGGCGTGATAACTATCCTAACTGTCCTTATTGTCAAAGGGACAGGGCTTGAAGACCGGCTTTCCTAACCGTTCATACTCATTCTTGCTTCTTTGCTTGAAAGAGATTAAGGCTGAGAGGAATGTAAGACGCTAGAACTTCAACCAGATCTTAAACTGGATAAAGAAAAGATAACTTCAAATATAAATTTAAGCAATTGAGGAGCCTCGCAAGGGAAGGGCTTTCTCGTCAATAGGTAATGGGGCACTACCGGTCGTTAGCACTCAGAGCAGAGGTTGTCGAAAAGGAGATGGAACCCGATTCAAAGGTAGCAGGCTCTCTTTTCCATTCTCTGACGAAGCTATATAATACTCGTATTCCTTCTATTCTAAATTATGCTATTATTAACCCTGCTCGATTGTATTGATCGAACCGTGGCACCAGGCAATTGGGGATAGGGGGCGCTCCTTCGGAGCGAAGGAGAACTCCCTGCTCTGGAACTGATTGAATGCGTCTTGTTCACTGCTAAGCTAA
>JBAGKO010035868.1:0-10425 GCA_037177275.1 Acacia concinna | reverse complement strand
ACACTGCTTCAGGTATAGTGGTTTCTACTTTCTTTTTATTCTTCCTTGAGTAGAGGATGTCATATAATTTCTTATGGTGGTTGTTACCTCCATTAGTGTTTGATGGCATTAAGGATGATGTACTCTTAACTGATTCAGGGACAGTGGTATCCAAAGGAACCACTACAGGACTTAAAGGTGAAATTGGTGTAGGGATGGAAAACGGAGTGGTGGTGACAGGCTGAAATTCATTCCAATTCTCCCCTGAATGAAAGATTGTGAGTAAAAGGACTCATGTTCAATGAAGCTGACATCACGGCTAACAAAAATATGTTTAGAGACATGGTCATAACATCTATAGCCCTTTTGAAGGTTGGAATAGCCAAGAAATATACACTTGACTGAGCGAGGATCAAACTTGGAAGAGGTGTGATGGAGATGGACATAAGAGGTACAACTAAAAACACGTTGCGGAATAGTGTTGGCTAAGTGATTGATAGAGTGAGTTTCTCGTAGTTTGTCAAGTGGGGAGACAAATGAGAGGACACGATTTGGTATACGGTTAATGAGATGGGTAGTAGTTAGAATAGCATCACCCCAAAAAAATTTGGGAACATGACATGTAAACATGAGAGCGTAGGCGATTTCAAGAAGATGCCTATTTTTACGCTCATTAATACCATTTTGTTGTGGACTGTTTGGGCAACTACTTTTGTGAATAATGCCATGAGATTTAAGAAAAGAGGTGAAACGAGTATTAAAGTACTCAGTTCCATTATCAGAGTGAAGTATTTGAATTGTTGGATTGAATTGTGTTTGCACATAGTGAAAAAATTCAATAAAGACAGAAGACAAAAAAGATTTTTCTTTACGTGGGTAAACCTAACACATTTGGGAGTGATCATCAATAAATGTGACAAAATACTTAGCGTGGGTGCGATTAGAAACATGACATAGTCCCTAGTCATCACTATGAATAGTAGAAAAAGGACGAGTATGTTTATAAATAGAAGGGGAAAAAGTGACATGATGGTGTTTAGCAAGCTCACAAACATCACAATGGAAATTGGAAATTTTATTCGAAGCAAAGTTAGGGAACTTTTTTTGCAAATAAGAAAGATTAGGTGACCCATCCTTTTATGCCATAAAACTAAGTCATTATCACTGGAGGAGGAGACAAGTTCTTTATTTGGGATGACACCATACTCGCAGTAGGAACATCGAGATAGTAGAGACCCCCACATTCTTTAGATGTGCCAATCGTCTTCCCCAAGGAGAGATTCTGAAATACACAATGATTAGGGAAAAAAATGAGCAAAACAATTAGCTTGCTTTGTGATCTTGCTTATAGAGAGAAGATGACATGCCAATTCAGGAACATGTAAGATAGAATTTAGAGTAATTGAATTAGTAAGAGGCATACTCTCAATGCCCGCTATTGGGGTAGAAGAATCTATAGTAGTTCAAATTTTTCCAGTGCCAACTAGCCGTTGGTAAGAGCTAAACAAGCGGGATGCAGACGTCATGTGGTGAGAGGCACCAGTGTCAATAATCCAAGAACCAGGAGAAGAAGAGCTAAGTAAGGCACATGAACCAGTACCTTTCGCAGCAAGAGAGGCAACTGGAGTTTGGGAAGGTTGCATGGTTTTGAGCAAATCTAGAAGTTGATTAATCTGATCATGACCAATCTGAGGTGCAGCAGAAACAGAATCAGCATCAGCAGAGGCAAGATTAGCACGTGGGCGACGTGGCTTCCAATCAGCTGGTTTACCATGGAGTTTCCAACACTTGTCACGGGAATGATTAGGCTTTTTACAATGATCACAGAATAGGCGGCCTTTGGAAGAATCTATCGAGAAGTGTTTGCTTACTAAACCCAAAACTTTAATAGTGGGAGTTCCAGATTTCAAGAGCATAATCTGCTGGCGAGACTCCTCTCAACGCATCTCAGAATAAACTTCAAGTAGAGAAGGGAGATATGAGTTGCTAAGTAGACGAGCACGCGCATCATCGAATTCTGGATTTAAGCCTACTAAGAAGACCATTACCCGATCAGTGTTGATGTTGCGATTATGTCGAGCAGCATCTGTAGGTGATGTCTAGTCATTGTCCATCATTAAATCCTCTTCTTGCCACAACACACCAAGTTCAAACCATAATTCAGCAACACACCGAGAACCTTGAGATGATTCCTATAGGCGTCGCCGAAGATCAAATAGCCTCGATAGATCTTTCTCATCAACATATGAGTCACGAGCAGCTTTTCAGATATCAAAGGCAGTCGGAAGATACATAAAGCTTCGGTGAATGGATGGGGTCATGGCATTAATCAGCCACGAGCATACCAAGGAGTTATCAGTTTCCTACTGAACCATCGTAGCTGATGTTGCATCATTTGGTTTCTTGGTAGCTCCAGTGAGAAACCCGATCTTCCCACGCCCCCTGATAGCAAACTTTATGGCTTGGGCCTAACGTTGTAGTTGTGGAGGGTCAATCGTTCAGTGACGATGGAGAAAGAGTCGTTGCTGGTGGTCAACCCAGAAGGACTGACGTCACAAGAAAGATGCAGTAGGTCACATATTCCATCATGAGGAAAGTCAAGTGTTGATGTACCCGAAGAAGACTGCCCACGCGTGGAAGTATCAAACTCCCTTGGCTCTGATGCCATGTTGATCGAAGAGAATTTGGAGAATCTGATATTTATTATTTGAGTAATCTACTAAATGAATATATAGAGTACAAGGAAAATGGGTCTATTGTAACAGTACCAAAAACTACTCTACGGAACCTTGAACTACTTTTTGTTTCTATATTTTCTCCTAATATCATTATATGATAATATATACCATAATAATAATTATCTAATATATTCCACATATTACTCTATTTAGTCTTTAATATAAGACATATTTACTTAATTTGATTAGATTAAAAATGTAAGTTAAGTCAATTGATATTGCATGTATATTCTAAAACACTATAATAATCTTCTTTTAATATTCCCATTCCCTTTCTTAATCCTAATGGATAAATATTCTTATTTAAGAATTCTAAAGAAAACCCTAGATGTAAAAATCAAACCCTAATCATTCATTATCTCATAGCAACGACAAGTATGAGAGAGAAATATAATAGGAAGAAAAAATGTGCAAGAAAAGGGAGGAAACAATTGCATTGCTACTTATTTTTGAGTTAGAGTGAACCCTTTGTAGAGGGAGTGTTTGTGTTCATGATGAACACGTTTGTTGCAGATATGCTCATTCTGTACATGTTGATCATTATGAGTATGTTGTTGAGCCACAACATCATGAACTTTCCTATCGCCGTCAGCACAAATATGTAGATCAACTTGAACATTCTGGCCACCGTAAATAGGGTTATGTGGTACGCCACTCATCCTCAATACGAGGAAAAAGATAAGCACAAATGAGAAGATCCTAGCTTCAGGCAAGATGAGTATAGTTTCAGCTCAAGGCTTGCAATAAGCAAGAACATACAAGTTGATTTACCCAAAAACAAAAACAATAATAATAACAATAACAAAGTCTTAATCCCATCAGGTGAAGTTGATTACATCGATCGCATGACGCCATAGGAAAAAGAAAATTGAATCCTTCATCCTCTTGATTCTCAAGCGCAATGCTTGATAACTTTATTTATGGAGGAAATGATCATAATACAAACGAGAACGTTGTCTCAATATTACAAACTATTAACCTTTCAACCAAGAACTCGGCAAACTTTTCAAACAAGACACTTCTTAAGACAACATTGAAACATAAATTCTTGCAAAAAAGGTAGAGGTGAAAGAAAGATGTAAATACACACACACACACACACATATGAGCCCTTCTTTTTTGGTATTGGAAGCTTCAACTGAGGACCACTTCTTCCAATTTGAAGTTGAAGCCAAAAACTCCCCTAGCATATGTAGAGAAAATAACATAATAAGATGACTTTTTTTGGGGCCTTTTTTTGTGTACAAGAAGTATGAACTCTGCAGAAAAGCGTGTGAAGTTCTTCTCAACATGAGAGAAAAATATGGAATCTTTTGGTAAGTTTAGAAAAATGAAGAACAAGAAAAATCCTAGTTGCGTATAGAAATCAATATAATATCCTGGGGATAGGGAAAATGACACTTAAATACCATTTAAAATTGTAAAACCCAAATTGGTCTGTTAATATTTCAAAAAGACACTAAGGTACCATTGACTAAATTGGGTTTTTCAAATTTTTTAATGTAAACAATAGTAGGATTTCGCAAGACTAGTAATGGGATTTGAAATAAGAGTAATGGATTTCGCTAGTTTTTTCTTATCTCTGTTTTTCTCTCTCCCTCTGATAGCACTGTTCATCTGACCCTAACACTGACATTGACTGACGCATAGTGACAGAGGAGAAAGAAATTTGCCCGTGACAGAGAAGAGAGGAGATTTTCGCAAGTTGAGTAATGGGATTTGTTAGAATAGTAATGAAATTCTCTAGTTTGTGGATTACTTTTCACATCACCAAATTTGAAAAACCCAATTTGATTATAGTACCTTAGTGTCTTTTTAAAATGTTAATAGACCTTTTTGGGTTTTGAAAATTCAAATGGTATTTAAGTGTCATTTTCCCTTGGGGATATTATGAGTTCACAAAAAGAAAAAAAAGAATAAAAAAGAAATCAACATTTATAATACAACTTAAAACAAGCAGAAGGATATTTATCCTTGTCATCATTAATAAGGAGCATATGATCTAATTTGGTAATTGGTATTCACTACAACAACATATAGAACCTAAATTTAATGCATCATCAAAAAAGTGTATTAAATCTAATTGCATATAAAATAGAGTGACAGAATATAGGAATTGCAAGGCTGTGAAAATGAACTTAAAACCAAAATGGCATGATAACTCCCTTACATGTGTGGGAGGTTACAAGTTTGATCCCGCTTGTAACTTTATGTCGTTAGTACCTACTTCTTCAATTTTTTTTAAAAAAAGAATATAGGCCAATATGGGGGCGAAGCACAAAGGAAGTACCTTTAAGAGAGTCTTGTGTGTCCTTTACAACCATGTTGTGCTCAACAAAAGTCCAAGTGAGAGATATGAGCAATTTTAGGCCAATATGGTCCTTTATCATTTTCACACCTCTCCGTAAGCAACTGACAACTACCATCAAATGTTAAATGAGAAAGGGAAATAGGCAAACCATCTTCTGGTATGTCTTCAAAACTTATGCTTGAGCAATTGTAAAATGATAAGGAAGCGAGAGAATGAAGGTGGATAAGACCCCTATGGTTTATTCTTTTCATATTGCAACCCAAGGATGAAAGAGATTGAAGATTGGGCAGCAGCAATCCCTCTTAAGTGAAATACTCCATCGTGGCCGCCATGTCTTCAAAGTCACCACCAATCACAATGAGTTTTGGACACCCATTGATTGTAAGACGTTGTAGGTTGAAAGAGTACCTCCTTGGGGAAGTGATTCCCTTGCCAAACAGTTAATTAAAGATAAGTCATGAAGAGGTGGAAGAAGCAAGTCTGAGATGCTCCATGTGAGCATGTCTTTTACTGATATCTTCTCACAACCAATTAAAGATAGCTTTTCCATGGAAGAGGATTTAGGAAGTGTAGCCTCCAAGTCCCAACATGCTTGAATATGCAGTGTTTTTAAACAAGGAAGGTGTTGAGGCAAAGACCTTTTAGTCTACGACAATAACTTATATGAAGTTCTTCAAGACACTGGAAACTTCCATCTTCATAACATATATCCCATTCTTCCCATTCTCTCATCCCAGAAAATTTTAAATATGAAAGGCAAGGAAATGAAGCAATAATTAAGGAGCCATTCCCATAAAACTCTTCACCTATCACCTTTATTCTACCAAGTCCTTCAATTGTGAGTTTTTGGAGGGAAGGTAGTTGCCCAAGTGGTGGTAAGCTCACAATGTCAGGACAATCACACAAAAATAAGGACACTAAGTTGGGTAAAAGATGTGAACCACAGAGCCACTTTGGAAATTTGGTGTCTCCATATCTTTCAATAGTGAGCTCTTTTACCCTGTGATTTGGCTCAAGTGCTTCCAATATATGCTCTTAGTTTTACGCCTCTTCACGACTATAATCATACCACCAATACTGCAACTTCAATGTATCCAATTGCTTTGCTTTCAAATTGGCCTCTCTTAAATCTGTAGGATCATTTATGCAGCCCATATTTGAAATGGTTAGTGAACCTTTTAAATGCTTTAAGGAAGCCAACTCTTTTAAATTTGATCCTCCTTGTTTTGCCACAACAAATTTATTCATTGTTCGGAGCTAATTTAATTTTCCCATATATCTTGGCATCTTCTTTATGCAACAACCTTCCAAGTCAAGATGAAGCAAGTTGATGAGTTTGTAGAAATTTGATGGTAGCTTAGTTAATCGATAGCAGCCTCTTAATTTCAATTTTTGTAAGTTAATCAACAAGCACATTGAATTTGCCAAGTTCTTAAATGAAGCCCCAGAAAGATCCAAGTAATGCAAGTACTTTAAATTGCTAATAGCATTTGCCAAGTTTTTGAAATTTGTATATCCCTTCAAAGATAATTCTCGTATGTACTTGAGATGGGAAAGTTTGGACATATAATTATCATGTATCCCAAAATCGTAGGAAATTTGTGTATCCAACATGATGAAACTAAGTAACCAGTAGCATTTCAAAACTTCCCTCAAGAATTTCAAGATTTGCATTGTTGTTGTTTCTGTATGAAAAGTAGCGAGTCTTGGTTAGGATATATTGTGATTTATCATCCTCTAGTTGCACAAAAAAACTCTCTTGTCACGGATTTTTCTATGTCGTTTACAAGATCATGCATGGTGAAGTAACCATCACCATCTTTTGATGGCTTGAAAAAAGACCTTGCCTCTAGATCATTGAAAATTTCATCACCCACTTCTTCAAGGCTCATGCTTGTTTGAGTAGGATATATCAAATCATATGCCATCCATAGTTAGATTAGGGCATTCTTATCTATATGATAACTTTTAGGAAAGATAGAGCAATACGCAAAACAACGTTTCAAATTTGAAGGTAGATAATAGTAACTCAATCTTAAAGATGGAATAATATTGCTATCATTTTCTGATAGTTCCAGATATCGCTTTTCAAAATCTTATCCCAGTACTGAAAAGAGAGTTTTCTATGCAACAAACTTCCCAGTGTTTTTATTGCTAAAGGCAACCCTCCACACTTCTTTACTATTTCTTTATTGATTTGTATAAGATCTGGATATGAAACATGACTCTGGTTATCAAATGCATGTTTTGCAAATAAATTCCTACAATCTACATCTTGTAATGGCCTCAATGAATATATGAAGGTACAACACATAACTTCTGCTACAACTCTATTACGTGTTGTGATCAAAATCTTACTTTGTGGTGCTACATGTTTTAAAGGAGCTTGGAAGAACCCCCAAAGTTTACAATTCTCATTCCACATATCATCAAGAACAAGAAAAATTTTCTTACCCATTAATGTCTCTTTTAGCTTAAGCTGATACGAGTGAAGATCATGTAATTGTTAGTTTGATAATTAAGTGACTGAAGTATTGCTTTTGTAACTCGATCAACATCAAATTCTTCAAAAACACACACCCAAATTCTATGTTGAAATTGATCCTTGATCCTTACATCTTCATAGACAAGTCGTGCGAGGGTTGTCTTACCAATCCCACCCATACCAGTGATTGCAATCACATCTGTAGACAACTGATTCCCACCCTTGTTTTGCGATTGTAAATTCTCTACAATCCTCTCTTTATTAGCATCTATCCCATACATACCAGATTCATCCAGCAAACGTGACGTGGGCAATCTTTTGTATACTTTGTTGTACACTCCCAATTTAATAGCGCCCTTGGGATTGTTAATGACAACAACCCCAAAGGTGTCATTGACTTAGCAGTAATATTTTTTTTATCTTGAGGACTTGACAGCAGTATTTTCTTATCTTGGGACCTCTTTGACATATATTCCTTTACTCGGGATTTCAATGTAGTTTTCCCTTAAGTTTATAGATAAGTTAAATTAGATATAAATCATATTGTGTAATGTGATTATATTTGTATTGACAGTAGCATAAGTTACTTATGTGAAAGTAAATCTTATTTGGTTGATATGTTGAAAATTAACTTTTGATGAAAAATAACTGCAAAATATATGAATGGTATCATATATTTTGATTTATTATATTATACTCCATTATGTCCTAATTATAAAGGCCCGTTGACTTTTTTAGAAAATTTTAAGAAAGCTAATTACATTACTTTAAAGTCTGAAAAATAATTTACAAGTAAGGGACCTGACTATAATTTATTTTTATCTCGAAACCTCTTTAACGTATATTCACTTACTTAAAACCTCAATATATTTTTTAAAAAATTAAATTATAATTAAGTCACTTTCCTTACCAATATTCCAAATACACATATGATTGTTTAGTTTTTTTTTTTTACCCCTTTTGGAAAAATAAAGGACGGAATAGTTCCATCACCCTCTCCACTTCAGAGTTCAACTTCAGAGTTGAGAGACCAGAGTTCATTCGATACAAGTCCAACTGCTCGCCCTAAGCCCTAGCCCCTTCACTTCAGATCTCCTCATTCAGCCGCAACCCGCAAGCTTCGCTTCTCCTCCCGTGTTCATTGTCGCGTCGCGTCGGCACGTCCCGATTCTCCGCCCTATCGCTGCATCTGTCGAACAATCTTTTCGTCGTTGTCGGGTACTCACCAAACCAATAGCTCTTGTAAGTATTTGTTGTTCTCTTCCACGATTTTCTACTCTTTTTTCCTAGAATCTCTTCCGTGATTTTGTGCTCGTTTTCTACTCGATTTTTGCTCGTTTTTTCAGAATATGTTCTTGTAAGTATTTGGTGTTGATTGTTGAAGATACTTATTTGTGTGTCTTACATTATGAGCTCGTCTTCTACTCATTTTTATGCCAGTTTTTCAGAATCTGTTCTGCTGGTTTTTATGCTCGTTTTTTTGCCAGTGTTTTTATTTTTTGATCTCTCTGTAGTTTTTACTGTTGAAGCATGAAGATGCCTTACATTATGAGCTAACTCGTTGATTTGGGAATATCTTTTGGTTATTTTTTTGTTCTGTTCTGCTCGTTTACCCAATGCTGCATTGATTTGGATTTGATTTTTTTACTGGTATCTATATTTTTGTGAGAAAATATTAGCAGGAGAACAACAATTTTATAGAGTTTAGGTAAACAAAAAGTTTCTGTACGCCTAAATGTGAAATCAAAAGTCAAAACGCACTAGTTCTTTTAAGAATGTGTTATGAATTGGGTAAACAATATATGATGATAAAGGAGTTGGAAGGTGTTTGGAATGATTCATGAGTTAGGAGGGAGATTAGTGTCAAACTGTCAATGATATTTGCTACTGAGACTTTCAGCCTTAGGTGGTGTTTGTGTGTTTGTTTTCACTTTTCAAACCTAGGTTTGCGCAAGCCGAGACAAACTCCTCTCACATACTTACTTCGGAATCCGTAAAAGCTATTCTCAAAAGCCAATCCAAACGGACCCTTAGAGTATATTAGATCGTACCCATCTCAAGGATAATGCAATAATGATAGTCCCAATCCCATCCTGACTTCCATTCAAAATACAATATTTGTATTAGCACTATTTTGATTTGGTGAAGCTTTTTAGGTGGCTCACCTAATATCAACTATGGGCTGCCACCAGCCTTTTATTTTACTGCCAAATTCTTCTTCTTCTCTTTGTTTTGTTTATTTTTTGGCTCTCTTTCTAGTTTTCTGTTCTACTCATTGTTGCAATTTGGGAACATATATATATGACTATATGAGTCTACATGTGTGTCTCTTGTTCATCTAAAGGAAACCGAAAAGAAATTTTAACAATGGGCAGTGCATTATCATTTTTCCATGTCATCAATTAATCATACATATATGAGTCTATGTGTGTGTCTCTTGTTAGTTAGTATATGCTACTCTTTTCACTTAAACTAGAACTACATTACTTGTTATATATATTACTTGTTAAATTGTGCTATTCATAATATACATTTGATTTATTCTTTTAAACGTCTTCGAGGGAGAAGAAATTATATTGAAGATTTGATATGAAGATTGAATGGCTTTACATTGATTTGGTCTTAATTGATATAATTGTAATTGAAGTTGGTATATTGTCTTTGGTTTTAACGTATGGATTTTATTAGAACATTTCATTGTTAATGTTGTATTTTGTTATTGAATAAATAATTTTAGTATTAGATAATATTTAGTATTTCGATTAGATATTATTTGGGATTTAAAGGAGATATTATTTAGTATTTCAATTATATATTATTAGAGATTTAGATTAGATATTATTTAGTATTTCGAATAGATATTATTTAAGATTGGATATTAGATATTATTTTTTGGTTTTAGTTTTAGATAT
>JBAGKO010035858.1:0-10425 GCA_037177275.1 Acacia concinna | reverse complement strand
TAGAATGTTTTAGAATGTTCTAGAAGTTTCTAACTCCTCCTCCAAGACACCCAAGCTGGCGCTACCTTTTATAGGACCCAGGGAGTTCATCAAGCTCAATTTCTTCTGACAGTTTCCCCTATACTGGCCAAGATACTGGGAAAAATTCAGAAAATTATATACTCATCCAAAAATTTTCAAAATTTGCCCAAAATTCTCTAAGCATCCCAGTAGGTTACCATTACAATTTCAAGATTTTTGGATATCTAAAACTCTTAGAATAAATTCCTCTCCAAGAATTGCTTTCTACCAACAAAATTCAATTATGGTGATTTTTACTGATACCTCTGAACCTCCTTCTGGGCTGGAGATAATTTTAGAAATTATATAACATATTATACGAATTTTTTCTCATTCCAATCCAGAACATTGAGGTTCCTATATATTTGGAATAATTAATTTTCAACTAAAAACCCGGTTCAGCTAAAAATTATTAAAATATTCAAAAATTCATTTAATATTTATATGACCTCATAACCTCATTCTAAGGCTCATATACTATCCTGAATACTCTTTTCTATTTTTTGGGAATTTTCGGGCTCTTAGGCTTGACCGCATTTCGACTTGAAACTTTGTAGAATTTTTACTTCTTGCATCTAGGTCTAGGTCCTTTCCCAGATTTCACTTCAAAAGTCAGGAGATCTCTTTCTCTCCCCCTCTACTAATTTTGGCCCTTTACTCATCCCGAATCCCTCATCTAAGGAGCTAAAAATATCCTTACGTTACAGTGTATGGGTGTGCAGGTGTTGGTGTAAGGTTGTCAAACTCACAAGTTTAAGAGCCCGTTTTGTTCAACCACATTGCATGCTTGCAATGATAATTATGATTGCATTACTAAGAGAAGAGTATTTGGTTTCTCTTTAACATGATAATAAAGTTTACCATGGTAATGATGATTACAAAAAAATTGGTAATCCTCATTCATACTTCTCCCCAAATGAATCCTCTACCATCCCATTGCATGGTTCAAAAAGTCTAATTTACTCTTTAGTCTTATTTGTCTTTGTTTCACTTGTTTCATGTCACCTATCATAACAAGCTCAAAATGTCCTTCCATATAGGCTAATCCCTCTCCTCTACTAAAAATGATTGAGTTATACATAAAGCTAACCGTAGAGTTGTTAGTTTCCTAAGTTCACAAGGTTTATATTCCTCACATAAATCAATTTCACACATACTCTCAAATATTCATGAGACCAAATGTCAATATTTTACTAAAGAATTTTGAAAAATTTCCAAAATAAATTTTCAACTTCGATTGAGGATGCCAACAAATGCAAAATAAGGTGCATGATTTTCTGCAATGAAATCCCACATAAAATATGACATCTTATCAATTTCAAAATCCAAGACTCTTCCCCCACACTTATCATTTGCATTGTCCTCAATGGAAGCCTAGATAAATGAATGATTATGTAATTCAATTATGTAGCAAGCAATAAGGTGGAAACTTAAAGCATAACAAGACAAAGCACACATCCAAGAGAGCCAAAAATAGTGGATTTCATATTTATTGCTACCTTTCTACTAGATTGGTCCCTCTCCCACACTTATATCAAACAATGAAATTTCAATAAAGATGTGATCAATCAAAACAATATGTGTAAGTGAATGAAATAGACGACCTTAGGATGAAATTTCTTCAAACACTTGTAGCAAAAGTTCTCATCTCTTATGAGAAACATGAAACACTCTAAAATAGGTCTAGCTTGTAGACAAGGCCTCCATTGTAGTGGTGTCGAATCAATAGAAAGTGGCTCTAAGATATATAGGGTATCTCCTTGTCCAAGGGTGAAGCTACCCAAGTAATTTCCCATAGAAAATAGACAAAAACAGTAGAGAGACCTTCCAAACAATCATACACACAAGGAAACAAATCAGGAGTTAAATCACAAGTACTTCAAAAGTGGAAATGTGTGTCTTAACAAGAAAAATTTTGTCAAGAGCCAAGTCAAAATCAAGTCAGGTAACATATAACACATTAGGCTTAAGACAAGGAGTAACAAAGGCAATATGCACATAACTTCCTAAATTTAGAGGTAAATCACAATATAAGACCTATTGGGGAAATTGGTGTGTATATGATATGAAATTAATAGATATATAGAAGGAAGCCAAGTAGAATCAGTCAAAGCAAGTTGCACAACTCCTAAGTATCTAGAGAAACAAAAAAAATCAATGTCAATAGCAAGAGTGCTAGGAAGAGCAATAGAAAGTCTAGATAGAGTACAATTAAGTGTAAGCTAATCATTTCCTAAATCAAAAGGCAAAGCATGGCAAATCATATGGAGATAATTCAAAGAAAGTAGGGAGCAAATCATCATGTAAAAGAGAGTCAAAGTACTCCATATCAGTCACACAAATATCATCCACCATCAAAGAACAATTCAAATCATCATCAACAAGAGATGTAGAATCATTTATGAAATTGTCAAATTCAGTGCATGATAGACATTTAAGCTCAAGTGTGCAAGCATTACAAAGTATTGGTGCATCAGAAACAAGCAAATGACTATTATGAGTAGGCAAAGGTGAAGGAAAGATACCCACTTTTTATGTTTCCAAGATGAAATCATCAACATTTGGGATAGCCTCTTAGTATGACACCTCTTCGTGAACATTAATAATGCTAGGCATAGGAATGAGGAGTTTAGGCTTGTAGCTTTTTGTTATAGTTTTCCCATCCTTAAGTTAATTTGTAAGGGCTTACTAGACAATTTGGTGGTGGGGAGAGTTAGTGCTTTAGAGGAGAGAGCACTAACAACTCCATGGGTAGGCTGTGTCACAATAGGGGTAAGTATATGGATATCTTCTTTATACTCCAAAGTGTGATCAGGTTGTAGTAGTGAAATAGAAGAGACATGTGCAATATCTTCCTCTTATGTTGCATGCAATACTTGAGAAAGTAAAGCCCCTACTTGACTACTAAATTCTTCCTAACATATATAGCCAATAATAGAGTGCTTGAGGGTGAGTATGGCATTAAGAGCAACAAAATACCTCTCCAAAGTGCCAGTTGTAAGGGAAGCTTCAAATAAGAATGTGTGGATATTCCCTAATATCTCAACAACTTTTCTTAGAATTTTCAACTGGTCATCATCATTTAGTAAAGCAATGATAGAGTGTAGATTCACTTGAGTGTATTCTCATTGTTTATTAAGCAAAGCAAAAAAAGCCAACTCAGAGGAATTACATGCAAATCATGTTCAACAATGTCAGGGCAAGCAATAGTAAATAGAGATATATCATGAGACGGGTTGTCAAACATAAGGAGCATAGGAAGCACGTGAAGGCAAAGACTTCTCCCTAGAAAATTTTCCCACAATGTAACAAATTTGGTAGTCTTAGATTCAAAGCATTTTTCGAACACAATAAAATTAGGACATGTATAAGGTAAAGCAATATGCAAATTAGCACTCAAAGATTCAGAATTTAAGGACACAAATTGTCATGCAAAGTATGAACACTAGAAGTAGGTTCAAACTCTTAAAGTGCTTATTTTATCCTCATAGCCTCTTGGACTAAATTCTTAAGTTCTTCCTCAACTTGTTCCATTCTCCTTTCTAGCTTATCCATGATTTCATTGTCATAAACATATGGATTCATGAAACTCATACGGACATCTTCTAGTTGCTTGTGCACTTCTTATATTGATCCCCCAATCTCTCTACTAGTGGAAATGTCTATACTAGGCATACATGGTGGAAAAGAAGGCTCATTAGCATATGGAAAAGTCTCTTGGTATGACCTAATCAAAACTAACCTCTCATGGTTCATTATATGATAACAATCTTGAATTTCATGGCACCTAGATGAACAATACACACAATAGAGATCCCTAGGTGGGTTAGGTACCCAATGTGGCAATCTAGGTGGAGGGATTGGTGGTGAACAAGGCTCAACATAGGGATAACAAGGCATGGATGGGCTCGGATGAATACCATAGGAGATATTAGCATAGGAATTATTCCAAGCCATGAAGCAAAGATGTATCAAGCAATGTGCAACAAGCATGATAATGTAAGTTACTCAATTAATTAGAGAAAGAGTGTATCCAACATGCAAAGTCAAAAGAAGTCAAATAAGGAAGACAGTCACATGCATATGCTCCAATTGTGTGTATTTGTGACCATGGTAGTATACAATGTGATTTATAGGTGTGCTCAAGTGTGAGAAGGCAATAACACACCAGAGAATAAGAAAACATTATGTAATAGCCCAAGAGAGGTCAACAAGGACTACAAACAAGTACTTTCAATTTCCAACAAGCTTAGCCACACAACTAGTGGCATGAAATGTGCACTAGGGCTAGCAAATCATGAAAGGAACCTACACTAAAGACTCTCTATAGTAGCCAAATGAGTTAGTTTTCAATTGCAAAAGGAACTGGCTAAAAATTCTAAGAATTCAATTTTGTATGACATTTCAAAGTTTGCAAGGACAAATCTAGAATTTTGCAATTTGTTTTTTTCAAAGCTAAAGCTAGATTTCAAACACTTTTCAAGAGGATTTGATATAGCAAGATATCTCCATAGCAAGAGGGAACGTCAAAGATCATGTACTACCAAATAGGTTCAAATGTGATTAATGAACACTGACAATGTGAGCAAAATTATTCAATATACCCAAAAGAAGTAGCATAATAAGCAATGCAAATTTCAAGCTTAACCAAATGGACAAGTCAGCAAGGTGCATCAGTAACTCACTACAATTACCAAATGAGATTGTTCTAGTATTTCAAAGCTTAAGAATAACAATGATCCATATGTTGCAAATTTAGAAAGCAAAATCAAGCAAGTTCACTAAATTTCAACATAGCAACAATCGGAGCAACCATGACAACAACTATTTCAGCATTAAAGATTAATTCCATAATGCAACCAAAAGGGCAGCAAAGTTTAGCACTTTGGGCTCTTGATCATAATACAACTTTTTTAAAAAATAAAATAAAATAAACCACCGGTAGCGACTTCAATTTCAGCAGTAGTCAACCCCGAAATTGATCATTCTAAACATAAGTGAAATCCACTCCTTGTAGCTAGTGAATGCAGCAAGACCTTCAGAGCATATTGAATTTCCAATAGTAGCTTGCACAAACCAGACTCTAGTCAACCGTAGCTTTTATGTGAATCAAGCAACAGAATACTAGGAAGCTAATATCACCCCACAACAACACACCCCCAATAAACTCACACTAGTCAAAGGCAACAACAATGACAGTTTCAAGATCACATTGCAGAATGAACCATAATGGAAGCTAATAGTGGCAACTAAAACCAAGTGCAGTGGCTGCACTTGAAATATCTGCAAGACAACTTCAAGAAATCTTTCCAAGTAAGCAGGAGATACATGCAAGGACAACACTACTAATGGCACATGCCACAATTTGACCAAAGCCATAATGGTAACAGACTTTGAGCAAGTATCAAAATGAATCGCAAGTGGTTATAGTGGTCCAGTTGGCAACAGAAATATGCAAAATTAAGTCAAGTAAAATTGCAATTAGCATCAAACATATAGTCCAGATCAAACGTGACAAGTGAGTAGTAGCAAATTGAACAGTATTGACATGTTACAGGAGTTGTAACCAGAAGCAAAAATTTTATTTTTACTCTAGTAGACCAGAACTGATTAATTTTATAGAGAGCCAAGGTTTCCACTACTAAAGAAAAATGCAGGCGCATCAATTAAGTGCCAAGTGAATTCCAGCTTTTCAATGGTCTAAATATGAAATTCAAGCTCATGCATATGAATGTTGATTAAATTGGATAATATCCTAGATTTTAGCAAGAAACACAGCAATGTCATGCAAATTAAGTTTGTCAACTCATAATTCTAAAGCTACTATGCAGGTCAGCCCAGAAATGCCAATTGTTCAAGGATTATGAAACTCTCCGCAAGTGCAAGTAGCAATGCAATCTCAAATCGTATTAGTAGCAATTACAAGGGAGATTCAGTTTTTTGCAGTCACGACATGTTATTGCAGAACAGATTCCAGAATACACATTCAAAAAATCAATTTTATAGTACGAGCCAAATCCGAGAAAGCAATGTAAATTGGGTTGTGGAAATGTAGACCACAATATGATGCTAGCACAAAGTTAAATTTTTAGTATTTTCAAGGAGTAAAATAGGAAGGAGAATGTAAGAAATTGAAACTTAGGAAAATGATGTCGCAACAAATTCCAGAGCCTAAGCAACGTTTCTATAAGCTCCTAAACTTAGTTAATCCCCTGCAATCACTAAGCACCAGGAAACTAGCAGATCGAAACACAATTGCACAGACTCACAACAAGATTCACAATTTGAAGCTATTAATTGTTAACCATGAAAGTTGCATAGTGATAATCTAATTCCATGCAATTTGCAGAGATTTTATTGATTAAATTATGCTTTACATGCATTAAAATAAATAAATTGGAATTATTGTGGATTAATGTGGAAAACATGAAATTCTGGTTTAAAAGGGTATTTTTGTCATTTTCCTCTAGCATTTAATTTGAGGATATTTGGTATTACAAATTCTTTGGTTTTATTGCAGTAAGCTTAGAAAGATTACAGTAAAAAGAAATTGAGCTCTAATTACAAACGACTGCAAAGCAAGAGGGTAAACTTATACCCAATTCATAAAGCTCTAGATCCTATTAGATGAGGACCTAGATCCATCACCCATTTGGAACTCTTGACCTGGTTTGGTCATGGGTGTAGGATTAGAGGTAGAGAAGACACGCATTCTAAGGAGTCCATCATTCATACCCCTTCATCGCACCTTCACCATCATCATCGATCATCACCTTCATCACCATCGACGATCCTTCATCCATTGACCAACAGCTCCATCTTCGTTCATCGTTAACATTCCCAATCGTGACTTTGACTTTATCAAGATCCTTTCCGTTGGTCACCTTCACCTCTTCCAGAACCAACGATTTCATCTTCTCTCATTTCCTTGTTCCATGAGTAGTTAAATTCATATTGTTTTCCTAGGAGTGCCGAAGAGGACCAAAGCCTACTGCATTGTAATGTTAAGTCAGAGGTTCATTTATGTCTATATATTTCTTTATGCAATTCTTGTCATGGATGTATGTTTCTAGTTGCAATATTCATCTATGAACCAGAAGATACTTTAGCTTCATTTGTTATTGCAGAGGACATGCTTGGTTTTAGTTTTGACAATGAATCCGTATTTATCTGAGTTGGATTTCCACTCTCTCTATAATTCTAGTTGAATTATATGGTTATCATGCTTTGCTTGAGTAATCTAGTTGATTATATCTTGCAATTGAAATTTGGATTTGATGCATAGTTTGTGTCAGGAAGGGAGTTGGATTTTGTTGTTAATTCTTAATTTGAAATTGGACCTCATGACTAAAAATTGATTAGGAGGGCTATGAAGGTTTGATTGCGTTCCTACCAAAACACTGGTATCCATTATTGTCTTGAAAGTCAAGTCTCTATTGCATTTTTATCTTGCTTTGTTTTCTACCATTACTTCATTAATTAGGATTTTAGATGGTTTGGAATTCCATCAATCATGATTTTAGCTACTAAATTGCATCCTTAATTTAATTGAAGGGTTCATTTGGTTGTTTTAGGGATAATTAGCTAACTATTTGGCTCCTTGAAGAATTGACCTAGGTTAACTGCTATAGTATAGTAATTATCTTAGAATTATGATAAGAGTAATATGACAAAGCTCTTTCATCACATAGATTTATGGAATGGATCACACTAAAGCACAAAAGCAAGACTGATTATACATAAATGGAAAACAAAAATGATGTTCAATGCAATGCAACTTTAGTTGGAAATAGTCAATAAGATTAACAGTCATTCATAATGCTGCAATTAAGAACCAAAGTACAATTGTATTGACAATTTCAGTTCCCTACGCTTAAACTGAGCTTGGTTTACCAAGTAACCTGAGCAGAATATGAGAACCAAAAGAGTGCAATTATGTTTGATTTCACATTTCACTTTAGTTGAATAAAATGAAGCCAAGCCACAACTTGCAACCCAAAAAGCCATTACAACAATGCAATAATTTTAGCAAATAAGAGTTAGCAACGTAACTCCAATGCCAGGCAATCAATAGCCCTAACCTTCATATTTGAATCAGCAGCATAAGATTTCAATTAACAAAACTCCAACACTCCATAATAGCTCACATCAACAACGAAGAGTTTAGCAGCAACACACAGTAGGATACCCACCAGAAACCTCCTGTGCACCACTGTTGTACACTCAGCAACCAAAGGAAGAAATGACTCTAGGTCCTTTGGCAGTAGCACCAGAAACTTAGACACACAGTAGGATAGCCACCAGAAATCTCTTGTACACCACTGTTGTACACTCAGCAACCAAAGGAAGAAACAACTCTAGGTCCTTTGGCGGTAGCACTAGAAACTTAGAAGCTTTAATCAATGATCACTTCTGGTTCCTACGAGGGGAAAAACCAAAACCTTGCACCTCTCCTGCAGTACAAAACAACTAAAACTACCAACACATAATTTGTTAGCTAGGAGCATAGAAGCAATGTCAAAGTATGCAGCACTTGTAGGGCGTTCCAACTACATACTTGAAAATGACTGACCTCATAAGTCCTAAAAAAATCCTACAAAATAAAAACTAAGAAAAATAGAAAAAACTGAACCAAAAATAGCAAAAACTAATCTAAATTGTAAAAAAATAAAAGAAATCCTACATAGAAAGAAAGGAAATACCTAGCAAAATGGATAAAACAAACACAAATAACCCAAAAAAAAAAAAAAGAAAGAAAGAAGCAAAGCCTAAGCTATTTTTAAAAAATTTGTGCGGCCCAAAGGATTGCTAGGGAACCTCAACATGTAAAGCTCCTCAACAATACCATTGATGAAATAGGTTAGTGGTCTACCTAAAACTCAAACAAAACTAAGCTATCTATAGTCTAGTGGTTAGCCTAGGTCATTTTCCTCAAAGGGCTTAATGAAGTTAGTGAAATTCCTAGCAAATAAATTGGACCACCAGTTAATTTATCAATCTCAGCAATGATGACTTAGTTCCCAATCTAAACTATCCTACTTTTTATGTGTTTTTCATATTCTTACTTCCTATTGCTACTATTTATAATTTTCTGATTTTTTTCTCTATCCATGTGAGGTGATAAGAAATGAATGAAATGGAAAAAAAAAACAATGTGATATGTGTGTTATTCTAGAGATTTAGCCTAACATCATTGTCGACTAATGAATTCTAGAGTTAATATTGAATGTAATATTGCAGCTAACAACTCGCTAATGTACTTTGCTAATTGTACACACAACTTGTGTAACTCCAACTATAAACAATCAATCATTTAGTAAAGAATATATTGAACCAACTCTCCTAAATCGCATCATATGACTGCTATAGGAATAAATTGCACTTAATAATAGAACAAACAACTCGCCTAATTCTATCATCAAGTACAATACAAAGATTAAGAGAGGATAGCTAACTCGATTAGATGTGCGTGAGGCGTGAAAAATGGATAGCAAGATTGGTAGTGTGGTAGTGTTCATTGTGGGGCTATGGACTAGCAGACTTTTGTATATGAGAAGTCTCCTATGAGTACAGAGAATGAAGAAAATGGATTTAGGAAGGAAGAAGAAAGGCAAAGAACTGGTGAGTGAACAAAGATGAAGAAGATAGCCAAAGCTATTATGTGATGTGAGAGAGTGTGAAAAAGATAATTAAAAAGATGTCTTTGTAGATATACACAAGCAACATGCGTCTTTTATTTTCAGAGAAGACTGACACGGGAGATGGTACCCAACGAGCCGATGCATAGAGCCAAGGAATAGAGTGTTTTTGTTTTTTGTTTTTGGGGGGGGGGGCTTATTTGATTATGCTTTTAGCCAAAAGAATTAAAATAAGTAACCTTACCCATGTATATATGAGCATTATAAAGCTAAGATAATAACCATTTTTTTTAAATACCTTCATTTGAACTTTATTACTCTTTTTTCACCAATTGTTCTTGAAAATATTTGAAATAGTTATTCTTTATTTGGATTTTTAATTAGATTTCCTTTTAGGGTTATGTGCGCGTACACTTTCATAAATATGAACTCCCCATTCAGAACACATTTTATGGATTAACATTTGTAAAAGTAACTTTAATCCAAACAAGCTTTTACAAACTGAATTTTAGTTGAAAGTTAATTAGTGTAATATGATTTATGTTTAAGTATGTTTATTGATGAGTTTGTTTCAATGATTTGTAAAACAAGTTTAGATGTGAAATAACCAAAACAAAAACAAATAATATTAGATTTATATAACACACATATTGTATGTATATAATTTGATAACTTTAACAACAACAACAACAAAGCCTTAATCCCACTAGGTGGGGTCGGCTACATG
>JBAGKO010035839.1:0-10426 GCA_037177275.1 Acacia concinna | reverse complement strand
GAGAATATAACAATAAAGAATATGAGGCGTCCGAAACGATAATTCCAATGACTACTACCTCTATTATCCTTGGAATTCAAAAAGATGTTATCATTTCCATGGATGCATTCATGACGTTGTCTAACACCATCTCCCTTGTCCTCCATAGTTCAGATTGACTTCACCTTTTCTGACAACATCCCAACGTTCTTCAACGCTGGACGTGCAAAAACCAGAGTCATATCCTTTTTTAACCCCATTAACAATAATTTGGAAAGCTTCCTCCTCCCAAGCTTTCATCTCATGTCCCAATCGACCACATTTATAACAAAATGTATCTAATTTCTCATTTATGACTTGCACCAAAACTTTAGATAAACCAAAAGATCTTGGAGCAACAAAGGTAGGAACAAGATAGTACTACAAAATTTAGATTTCACATCCCTATACAATGTCCCTTTTTTAAATTAGGGATGTCAAAAAGTGAGGCGGTAGCATTTTCGTAATTCCAATCGCTTTGAGAGTGAAAAAAGAAGCTTTTAAAGGGTTGGTAGGAAACTTTCTGCCTCCCCAATCACCACTTGGGATGCGAATATCACAAATTCGTGTACCCAATCACAAATTGGGGATGCAGATAATAGTAAATCCATGTGCCCAATCCTAGTTTGGGATGTGGAAAGGTGCTGGGGGTGTCTTCTGCATCTTTTTCTAAATCTCTCTCGTACCCAATATTCCCTGCATTATTTCTCTCCTCTTGTGTATCGTTGAACCCTTCCTTCCCCATCCTCTCCTCTTATCTCCTTCCCAGTCTCTCTTGCTCATGGATCCTTCAATGCCATAACCATTCGAGTTGACGTAGGTCTTTTCTCGCGTGGCATCTCCTTCATGGGTCTTTTAACACTGCTATTCAGTTGCCATCGTGGGTCCTTGAATGCAACATATCTACGAGTCATCATGGGTCCTTCAAATGTGTCGTATCTCTTCTTGTCGTGGTTGGTCACTTCGTGCTACCATTGTTTGATAAGTTGAAGCCTCTATGCTCCCTCCTTGTTACTCCATAGCCACCATCATCAGTCCATATATGCTTGTTTGTCTCTATTTGTTTGTCTTAAATTTTAGATTTTGAAGATATTTTGTCAATTTAGTTGATATTGGTGTTTGATTATTGGTATTTATAATAATTGAACAAAATTTATGTAGAATATTATTAATAATATTTAGAGTTTGGAGAAAAATTAATAAGTTAGAGTGATTTAGTTTAAGCTTGAAATTCATTAATTATAGTAAGAATGTAGTTTAAGTATCAAACTAGAAGAGGAAAAAATTAATAAGTTAGAATGATTTAGTTTAAGTATTATACTATCACTTGTATAAGCATTAAATTGGAAATTGTTGTTGTTGATATTTAAAATTAAGCATAAAAAGTTAAAGTTATGTAATTAGGGAACTTTGTGGTATTTTACTTGGATTGATATGATAACTTGACGGAATTGTTGATATATGTATAATTTTGATATGTTTTGTTTGAATTGAACCGAATTGGGTTGTTGTTGAAATTTTTGGAAGTCTTACTTACAAGAGGAAATGTTGCCAAATTTTAAAAAAAACAGAGTAAAGGGAAATTCCTTTTGTATTACCCACAATTATTTTAAAGTTGATTGTTTTAAAGTTGAGTGTTGATGAACATGCCTTAGGAGGTATCAAAATCGATCATAGTTGAATGAATGCTCTGAGAACTAATGAGGAATATGAGTAAGGGGTGGAAGAGTTTATTGAATTTGCTAAATAGAACACACCTAGCAAGAAGGGGATGTATTTTTGTCCTTATGTGAACTGTTTAAATGAGAGGCGTCACACTATTGATGATATAAGGGATCACCTACTATGTGATCAAATAAAATTTTTGATACCCAAGGCGGATATGGCACGGTGAGAACATAATGGATTCTACTTCTAAAAAGAAAGAGGTTGTGGATGGAGTTGATGATGATATAATGCTGAGAATGATTCACAATGTTGAGTTAGAATCTTTTGCCCACTAACAAGTCTACATGAAAACATGCAGAGTGATGCAAAGACACCTCTCTACCCCGGGTGAACTAAGTATACTCGGTTGTCAAGGGTTTTGCATTTGGTGATAAAGGCAGCTTGTGGATATATCGACAATAGTTTCATACTGTTGCTTGAGTTGTTGTGTGATATATTTCCAAAAGACAATGTGCTTCCAAATTGAATGTATGAGGCCAATAAAACCTTGTCTGAGATGAGTATAGAGTACAAAAAGATACACACTTGCTCTAATGATTGCGTGTTATACAAAAAAGAGTATGAAGGTTTGAGTAAGTGTCCAAAATGTAGAACTTCATGATACAAAATAAAAAGATATGGCGGTAGTGGTGGTGAAGAGATAGCTAAAAGGAAATTGTCAAAGGTGTTGTGCTATCTTCCAATAATACCGCAGTTTAAACAATTGTTCATGAATGCGGCCAAATCAAATGAGTTGAGGTGGCATTGTGATCAAAGAATATCTTATGAAAAATATCTTCGACACTTGGCTGACTCACTACAGTGGAAGAAAATAGATGAAGTGTTCCATGAATTTAACAATGAGCCAAGAAACCTTAGGCTTGACTTTTGTACAAATGGGATCAACCCATACAGCACTCTTAGTAGCATCCACAATGCATGGTCAATTCTTTTGGTCGTATACAACTTGCTTCCCTTGTTGTGTATGAAACACAAGTATATGATACTTTCCATGATGATTTCTGGACCAAAACAGCTAGAAAATGATATTGATGTCTACTTAGCCCCTCTGATTAGGGACTTGAAGAAGTTATGGAAGAAAGCGTAGATGTGTTTGATGTATATACGCAAGAGTCCTTTAAGTTTTGTGCAATGATTTTCACCACAGTAAATGACTTTCCTGCATACAGAAACTTGTTAGGATACAGTGTCAAGGGCCACAAATCATGTCTGATATATGAAGTGGGAACACACTCCTATCAACTAAAACATGGAAGAAGAACGGTGTACCTTGGTCACAGGAGCTTTGTTCATCGGTTCCATCCATATTGTAGGTTGAGAAAGAGATTTAATGGCTTACTGGAGAATAAAATGGCTCCACAAGCATTAACTGGAGAGGAAGTTTACAGTTGAGTTGAGTGTATAAATGTCATCTTCGATAAGAGCAAGAAGATAGTGAGTGAGAATAGTATATAGAAGAAAATGTCAATTTTCTTTGATCTTCCTATTAGCGCATTATTTATGTGAGACACAGTATTGATGTGATACATGTGGAGAAAAATGTTTGTGATAGCATTGTTAGTACGCTTTTACACATACTAGGGAAGACGAAGGATGGAATTAGTGCTAGACTAGACTTGGTTGAAATGGGAATAAGAGAATAGTTATATCCACAATTAAAAGATAATGGTAAGATGGCATACTTAGAGCCAACAACACACACACTATCCAAAGCTAAGTAAAAGAGACTGTGTGGGTGTTTGCATGACATTAAGGTACCACAAGGGTATTCTTATAATATGAGTAGGCTAGTCTTAATGGACGATTTGAAGTTAGTGGGAATGAAGTCCCATGATTATCATATGTTGATGCAACATCTATTACTAGTGGCTATTAGAGGCATTATGAAAGATTACGTGTGAACTGCCATGACAAGATTGTGTGTTTTCTTTAATGCTATCTGTAACAAAGTCATCGACACTGAAAAGATGGATGAATTAGAAAATTAGGGTTGCACTATTTTGTCCTAGCTAAAGATGCACTTTCCACTTGTGTTTTATTGATATAATAATGCATTTGGTGGTTCATTTAGTGAGGGAGGTTAGACTCTACGGTCCAATTTACCTTAAGTGGATGTACCCTTTCAAGTGATACATGAAGATCTTAAAAGGGTATTCAAAAAATCCTTACTGACTTGAAACCTTAATTGTTGAAAGGTATATAGTTGAAGAGGCTATGGACTTTTGCAAAGATTATCTTTAAGAGCAAAAGGCACAATCTTGGCATAAGGGTGGGAGAAGTAAGGAAACACAAGGTGTCAAAGTGAAGAGTATGCCTCGTCAAAAGGTGTTGCAAGCACACTTGTATATCTTAAATATTATGAAAGAAGTTCAACCGTACCTAGATGAACACAAAAAGAGTTTGAAGAACATGTATCCAAGGAATAATGACATGTATATAACTAATGAGTAAAACAATACATTCATTCAATGGTTTGAGAGAAAGGTTTCACAAGAGACTGGTGTGTCAGAGATAGTCAAACTATTAGTTTGGGGGCCTCCTTTTTAGGTCATCACCCAACAAGGTTACGTTATAAATAGGTACTCTTTTTACACAAAAGTTCAAGATGATAAAAACACAATGCTAAATTGTAGGGTGATGGTAGTAGCTAAAGCAATGCATTTTTAAAGTACGAAAGGCAAAAGCCCAGTATTGGCGTCTATTGCCTATTATAGAGTCATTGAAGAAATATGGGAGATGACCTATAACAAGTTCAAAGTTGCTTTGTCAAATGTAGATGGGTTAACAACAATATTGTTGTCATCGATCAATAATTTGGATTTATCTTAGTTGATCTTGAAAGGGTTGGTTACGCAGAAGAGCCCTTCATTCTTGTAAACTAGGTGAACAAGTGTTTTATGTCACAGATCCTGCAAACAAGAAAATTTCTATAGTACTTCAAGGAAAGAAACAGAAAGATAGTGATCCAACTTGTAACGTGGACGGCACACCATCTTTCACTATAATTATGCCTAGACTAAGTGAGACAAAATTGGTGGATGATGAATATTTTGCCAAAATGATCATTGCGAAGTAATATGAGAAACCGTGTAAAGTTAGACATACCTTAGACTATGCTAGTATTATATGAATTTTTTAATTAATTGCACATTTGGCACACTACTGTTATTTTAATTAATTACCTAACATTGATTTCTTATGTTCACATGAATATAGACGGTACCGAAGAGTCAAACAGTGATAGAGGAATTGGTGAGGACCAAAGGATTAGAGGAAAACCAATTGACAAAAGAAGGGCTAGAGGTAGCACGAAGTTAGAGTGTTAGTTGCTGGCAAGCAGAGTGGAAAAGTGGTCGGTTGCATGTAGATTTTGATGGTGATATGCAACCAGTTGGTGATGAAGAAGATAGATTTATTAGCTATATTGGTTATATGGCTTGAAGTAAAGTTGGCATCCACATCCTTGATTGGAAGTTGGTTTCTAAAGAAATGAAGGATATGATTTGGCAACAAATATTGCTATATATGTTTTTGTACATGTACATTTCTATCATTATTTCTATTAGTTCAAATATAATTTTCTTATGTTATACATTGTAGCAAACCTACAATGTCCCAAACACAGAGCAGTTTAATACTATATGAAAGAAGTTCACCTAAGATGGAAAGATTTCAAAAATAAACTCACAAAAAGTTATATTCGGGGCAAAAGACAGGGTGAGGACCCATATGAGACTCATAGCTACCTCTCTCTTGAAGACTGGAGGATGTTTGTGGTTTCACTCCAAGACACTAAATTTTTGGTAATTTTTTATCATCATTCTATGTGTACTTAATCTAAATCACTGTAAGACTTAATCTAAATCACTTGTCCCTTTACAGGAATTAAGTGATGCCAATAGTCAGAGACAACTGAATAATTTATATCCATATTTAATGTCTCCTAGTGGTTACCGAAAGCTTGAACAAAAGATTATAGAGGAAGAGTTGCAGAGAATGAAGGAAGCTACTCAATCTAATTCAACCATTGTTGTCCAGACCTCAAAACGTCCACCATGTCACTAGCAATATAAAGTGAGGAGGCTAAAAGGTGGACAATACGTAAATCCAGTTATAGTTGAGGTTGCCGTAAGGATTATAAGTATTATTTCGTACTCATATGCATGCTGGATATGCCACATATCACACATATGGATTCATGTTGTTTGTTACTGATGTCTTTGTTTTTTTAAATATATGACATTGCAGGATGACATTAAAGAGCAATCTACACAATGTTCTTTTACTCAAACTACTTGGATGGACATATTGGCTTCCATGATTGGTAAGCCTAATCACTTTGGTTGTGTTTAAGGGGAGATAAGGGGGATTGGGGTTGCAAAATGTTTTGGAAGAGCTACAAATGCATCATGTGGTGAACCCAGTAGAGAGGTTGTTGCTAAAATTTGCTAGGAACTCACCCAATCCATATCTGAGAGGAAGTCACTAAATCCGTCCATGATGAAGTTTGTCAAAAATTTCAGGAGGAACTCATACAAGAGATGATGCAAGAGCTACATGGTGAGTTTCAATCTTTCATCCAGTCTAAGAATGAAAATGAAGAACGTAGAATCAAGGAATCCCTAACCTTCCCATCACTAAAGGAAGTTATAACTCCCCAAAGGCACCAACTGGCAACCCTAATCCCACTCCACAATGTGGAGATCCTTGTACTCTTTATTTGTAGGTCCTAAAGCTACGAGTCATTGCAAATGCTCTCGTATACACTCAAGCCTCCACCCACCATCATATGTAAATTTTGAATGAGTTTAGTAGGGTCAGTATGACTTGTATTCAAGAGGCGGAGGAAACTACAACAATGCCGATCCATGATTCAGAGGTTGTCACACTTGGTCATGCGATATGACCTTTTATCCTCTGACCTACAAATCTTATTGCTGCAATGATGACACCTTTAATAGTATGAAACACTTTACTTTTATTTGAATTTTCTTGCACATCCCACTTATAATCAATATATTCTATGTTTCATAGGATCAGCAAGGAGAGAAAAAGTTTGCCTTATTGGCAAGATTGCGCAAGCTATCCAAAAAAATTATCAACATTGACTTAAAGATGCTTGTAGGGGTTATGGGTGATAGTACGACCTATTCTTTTAGGATTGACAAGAAGGATGTTTGAGAGTTCTTGAATTTGGAAGAGGTTGACATATCATGGGTTCATCTTGCCATTATGTAAGTTTCTTTCTAATTTTTAACTTCACTTAATGCATTTTTATTTGTTTTTAACTCCAATTAATTATATGTATAATAGGTACTCCCATAGCTTGTCCGAATTTTTGGGTGCAAATGGTGTATATGGTTTCCTAGGTCTAGTGCACATGACAAAAGAAAATGATAAAGCGAAACTTAGGACAAGCTACATAGGATTCACAATGGGAGAGACCAAGTTGCCTTATTATTTAGCTCTAATTGTTGAAGAGCAAGTATTTCAATATTGTCTATTTAAATCATATTTAGTTTGTTAATGATTATCGTGTTATCCAACTTCAGTTTAATCTGTATATGTTATTATAGTTTTCACTGAAATTTGTGTGTTGTTTCCCCCTTGATCAATGTCATCTATTGGTTTGATCCCTTGGAAAAAAAAAGCCAAATGGAGATTTTAAACACACATTTAAGACGTAAGTTTTATTGTTTCTTCATCAGTAAGTCTTGACTTAAATAAATTGTTTTACTGTATTTTGATTTCCAATTTATAAGACGTTAAAGACATATATAATTATGAACGTGATAAGGCAAGGAAAAACTAGTACTACTTGGATTTATCCTAAAGTGAGCAATTAATTTCAAGTTCTTTCCCTGATAGTCATTTTAGATATGCGGTTATTAATATCAATCATTTTGTGTTGATTTATAGTTCCCTCAACAAATAAGGAAACTAAGCATGGATATTATGTTTTGCTTTATATGTATAATATAATTTCGAGTCAACTTACTGAAGATTTTGAAGAGGTAATCGCTTCTTTATTTTCAAATGATAATATTTTTTCTGTGCATTGTCATTTTTTTCCCCATTTTAATCTATATATCTTAAATTAACTTATTTTTCAATTTGCAGATTTTCAGTAGTGTGGACGCTTTCCTTGCCGATGACATTGATACAATTCAAGACCTTATAGCTAGATATATTTTTTCCCAAATGGATGATGAGTAAAGTTCATTTTAGAAGTTTTTGAAATCCTTTTTGTTGATTATTGTATAGGGTAGTATAGAAACTATCTAACATTTTGATTACTTAGGGCTTTATGTTTATATATTTGGCTGGATATATGTCATTTATTTTATAAGGATGATATTCTTATACAAAATGAATTGTTGGGCAATCAAAAACACGAACGCATCTTTTTTTGGGGGAAAAAAGCTTTTAGCGTCTATAATTAAAAATAGGGATGCCATATGGCATTCCCATAACTAAAATCAAAGACATTAGTAGGCCCAGGAAGGACATACGGTGTCACCAAATCACATTTTAGGGACCATCTTGGAGACGTTGTATGTCCCTCCATACCACATACAACATCCATAAAACACTTTTTTGAGACACCTTATGGTCCCCTTACAGTGTCCCTAAATTCAAATTAGAGACACTATAAGCATTTTATGCATCCCTTAATTTAGGGATACAGTTTCTCCTCTTTCTAGGTCTCCCAAATATGCGTCCCCCAAAATGGGGCGTTAAAAAGCCTAAAAAACGGACATTTAAAGGCTCTTACTTAGTAGTGAGAGCTTTGTCCTTAGTATTAACTTCTATTCTTGCTCTTCCAAAGCTCCTTGCAAGAGAACTTTTGATTCTTTGGGTCTTTAATCTCCAATATTATTACCACCTTCTCTGCCAACATTATGAAACTCACTCCCATTCTTCCTTCAAGAGGGATATTATGAAATTGCACCCAGAATACACAAGAGTAGTTAATATGAATCTCGTTATCACTGACAAAAGGCTTTCTCCTTTGTAGACTTAGCATAAAATGTTTGACCACCTAAGTGCCATTAGACTAAATACGAATTGCTTCTTTAGGTTTTTGGAGATAAAAAGAGTAAAGATTGAACCCAATACTTTTTTTATATCCAATCGACCATCAACTTTCCATGCAGCTATAACTTGCTCCCTAACTGCAACTGGACTAACTCTGGCTCTAGCAATGACCTTCCCAATCAGCGTTTTCTCATTGAACTCATGATTCACCCCACTCTTCCACTGTAGATTAACCTAGAGATCTTCTATATATATTGATTTTTTATTAGACCTTTCTAAAGGAAGAAAACTAACTCCAAATGAGAGAAAAAACCTCAAGAGTAATGTGGACACTCGGTAAGTAAAGGCACTTTAACCAGGAAAGACCCTAGAAGGAACTCTCATGGGCAAGAAAAAGGAGAAACCATATATAGGATCGAACTCAAGCCAACTTGGTTTATTTTCTCATTCATTTTTCTTATTGCTTTGTTTCTCTCAAGTAATAAATTTCATTCCCTACCTTATGTCAACATTCATTGTTGATCATACGTTCACCGTGCCCCTTCGATTAGTATGGACAGATAGATATATTCATTTAAACACCCCAAGAAGGCACAGATCGCCACATCATCATAAAATACAGCTTGCTTATGCATAATCTATTTTTAGGTCAAGGTTGGCCAATTAATGCTATGATGAGTGGGTATTCTCTACAAGTTGTTGTATGTTGCGCCCATGTGTTCTTCATTTATTGAGTGACGTATAATGGTTGCGCGGCTGGGGCAAGTAATAATAAAGGTTTGAACCTACAAGCCAACATGCCAATGCGAAAAAAATTGGGAGGGTTGCACTACTACAGAAAAAGCCTTTAATATCCATTTTTTAAGGCCTTTAACATCTTTTTCTGGGGGGACGTGTATTTGGGGGACGTAGGAAAAAAACGACATCCCAAATTTTAGAGACGTGAAAAGGGACATACCATGTCCCAAATATTAAAATTGGGATGTGGTATCTCCCAACATACCACATCCCAAATTTAAAATTTAGAACGCGTGTTAAAAGTTTTTGTTTCAAAAAATTTTGAAATGCGAACGCAGGCTAAAAATTTGAAATGCCAGGGCGCGCTAAAATTTAAAATAGAGACAAGCAAGCTCCTAGATGCGGGTAGCTTTTAACGAAGTGATGGGAGGGAGCGTGGAGCTTCAAGTTAGTAAGTTAGTGATGTAGAGAGCCGAGTGATGGTGGAAGAGCTTAATGACGCAGCGATCGACAATGGAAGAACCGCGGACAAGATCAAGGTGGTCGAAGCACCGAACAACGATGTCATGTAGTAATGGAAGGGAGAGTGGAGGTTTTGAGGCAAGAAAGAAGGACCCATGGTAGCAAGCATGAAGGACCCGTGGCAACACGAACGAGATAGCTCATCCATTCACGTCAATGAAGGGAGTCGTTGAGGGTGAAGGCGCAAGTTTTGATGAGCTATCGCCAGAATGGATCTTCATAAGAAAGAGAGAGAGGGTAAGTGCTTTGATGAGGAAGAGGCATCGTGGATGAGAGAAATAAATTGAAAGTTTTAAAATGTGAACAATAGCTAATGTGCACGGGGTCTTTATAAAAAAATCTAGGGACTTTCCACATCCCAAATATCATTTGGGGACGTGAA
>JBAGKO010035809.1:0-10427 GCA_037177275.1 Acacia concinna | reverse complement strand
TTTTCTTCTTATTTCTTCTTTAAACCTACACTAAAATTTCACCAACTCATGATCAAGCATATAATTGCATGTAAACGGCAATTTTAACCTTCAATTAAGCTAAAATGACGACAAAACCCCTATGCATTTATTTATTCAATTGAATCCACAATAATGCTTTCCTACTTCCATTTTTCCACATTTAAAACATTACTTAAGCCTAATAATTCATACAAAATAGTGATTTATCAGCCTGTCACTATAATATTTTAATATGGCCGGTTGAACCCTCGGCCCGACCCGGTTCAACCTTTTGAACCCTGAACTCATACTGTGACTGGTTCTTTGGCCGGTCTTGTTTTTTGTACATTGATTTTCATGAAGCAATGTATCTTCAAACCAAAGTATTAAAAACCAAATCGGATAATGAACTAGTTGAGATAGTGGTTTAAGGATTAGTGGGTCAAATAGGTAGTCGACTTGGACTAAACCAGTTATGATTAAAATAATATAATATATATATTTAATTATAAACATTTTAATTAAATTGAAAATGTAGTTTATAAGAAACGTACATATTATCAAAAAGACACTAAAGAGTGGTTAAATAGTAGGAGTAAAAAAGTCAAACAAAAAAGACAGATATCTTAACTCTTGCCAAAGACAAAAATACCCTAGTATTATCTCATATTTTAAAGGGACAATTCCACTTAAATACCTCCCCAAATTCAAAAACCTCAACAAGTTTGTTAACATTTTAAAAAAAACACTAAGGTATCATGGACTAAATTGAGTTTTTCAAATTCGCTGATATGAACAGTATTGGAATTCGCAAGTTAAGTAATGGATTTCGCTAGTCCGTATTGATCACTCTCTCCCCCCTCAGAATTTGCTAATGTGAACATTAGTGGATTTTCGCTATTTGAGTAATAGTTTTCACAAGTTGAATAATGGTTTTCGCAAGTCCGTGCTGATCACTTTTATTAGATATATGATTAGTTTTGATGATGTCAAATATAGATAAATTATATTAAGAGCAAAAAGTTTGCAAAATGTGTTTATTGTGTTATATTGGCTAACTAGTATGTTGAATAAATATATTATAGATTGGTCAAGAAATATAGAAGGATTATGATTAAGATGTGTCAAGAAATATAAAAGGATTATGATCAAGATGTCTTAGAAGATAGAATGAGATTGGGTCTTTTGAAGAAGAGGAAGAAGAATCAAGTTGAAGTGTGGAGTATGATTGAGATAAGGTGTTAAAGAATGAATATATCAAATAAGGAGAAGTCATGAAAAGAAATAAGTTCTCCTTTAGCTAAATTGTAAATAATATTCATGAAAAGGAAGAGAAGAGATTGAAGAAACATGAAAGTATAAAGATTTAATGGAAATATCAAGTTTCAAGTTTTTATATATGGTATTAGAGGCATTTATGATCAAATGGTGGTTGAAACGGCTCAAATTGAAGCTAAAATGATCATATGGGAATGTCACCCTCGAGGTTAGGGTGAAACCTCGAGGAAAGTGAGAAATTAGAGCCAAACCTCGTGGAAAGTGGTCACCCTCGAGGTTACAGGTATTTTTGGAAGTTCTGTTTTCAGTCAGCAGAATAGGGGTTCGGTATTTTGACTATATCTCTCCAACTAGACATTCGATTGAGCTGATTCTTGTTTCATATGAAAATAGACTTAAATTGCGACACATGGAAATTAAGATCATGATGAAAAAAGTTCAAATGAGAGAGATATGCTTCTTCAAATTTGGCACTCAATTTGCTTCAAATAATCCAGACAATGTCTGATGTTTATGTCATATCTCTCTAACCACAATTCCAATCGAGACGATTCTTTTTGGGTATGAAGCTAGACTTAAATATATTTCCAATGAATCCAAGATCATCCAAAACAAAGAAGATATGAGGGTACTGTGAAATTTCGAAAATGACATTGTGGCATGACGTATGTTCTAGATTAGTCAATGTTCTTCAGATCATATCTTCCTGGATACAATGAATTTGAAGCTGATTCTTTTTGCATTGGAAAGAGGACTCAAAAATATTTCTAGGTATATATAATTTTCTATATTCAAAGTCAGAATGGGAAGATAAATCAAGATATAAAAACTGATATATTTGGTGGAATTCTCATTGGGAAGCAAGGTTTCGGTGGAACCTGGCTGTTGATGTAAGGTTTGCTCAAAACCTTGCAAGTTGGCAAGAAGAAGACCTTCCCTTGAGGGAGAGTGCTAGCCTTGAGGACTCGGGTCCCTGCAAGATTAAAGCAAAACCTTGCCGTGTTGGTGCAAGGCAACCTTGGAACCTGGTTGTGCTTTTCATAACCTAGCAAGGTTGTATAAACTCGAGGGAGGATCCTGACCTTGAGGAAACAAAGGTGCTTGGAAACCTTGCAAGGCTACCAAAGAAACTGATTGTGTATTTTAGAAGGTTGCAAGGTTTCGTAACCTCGAGGGTGGACTCCAACCTTGAGGGTGGTCAACCTTGCAAGGCAATTTCAAAACCTTACTGTGTATTTCAAAACCTTGCAAGGTTACGTAACCTCAAGGGAGGACTCTAACCTTGAGGAAATGTCTATGACTGGCAACCTTACAATGCAACTTCAGAACCTGATAGTCTATTTTAAAAACCTTGCAAGGGTGAGCAACCTCAAGGTTATTCCCTGACCATGAGGATGGTAAGAATTTTTACACATGCTCTAAATCATTTTTGTTTTAAAGCACGAATCCTCAAGGGTTGATATTAACCTCAAGGGTGTGAGCATATCATGAACTATGATTTTTAAAGGGTAACCTTGAGGAAAGACTTTGCTCCTCAAGGGTACAATCTAGATGTGCTAACATTCTCAAGGATAATTTATATCCTCAAGGTAATCATATATTGTGAAATTCTCGAGGAAATATTTCTTAAATCTTTATGTGTTAATTTGTGATAAAATCCTCGAGCTTACTGATTTATAATTGAATTACCTTAAGGGTGATAATGAAACCTCAAGGAAACGAAGCTGATAAAAAACATAGCAATGTAGCATAATTCTTTCAATCACTCTAGAATTCATTTTATTGATACCTATTAATTCTAATCACTTCTAGAAGTTATCATATGTGTTTTAGAACAATTACAAGTTTAAAAAATGGGATCAAACACAATATTGCAACAAGTATATTTATGACAAATCTCTAATGGCTATATTTCAACAGGAAGAAATATTTCTCAAAAAGCCTAACAGATAGTTTACCTTCTTCAATGGCTATCAAATTCACACCAACTATAAAAGGAGAAATATTCAAATGAGTAGGTGACGATGGACGAGAGCTTACATATGAAAAGTATCCAAATGCCAACCCTTTGATTCTAATATCTCATATTCTCTATTCCTCAACGATTATGTAATATAATCATAGCGAGAGTCTTACGTTTTGAGCTTCAGTGATTATTCATCTACTCTTCTGAGAGAATATTTCTTGTAAATCCTTATCATTGAGTTGTATACTTACGGGTTGTAAGGGGGAGTGACTCAGAGAGAATTACAAAGACTTCGCAAGTGCTGAGAGTAAACTTGTATGGTTGTAAAGGTTCTCAAGTATCGGTGAAACTTGAGGGAGTGTAGCGGCTTCTCTTGTACCCATTTCAAACAAGAAGATAGTGGATTGACATCTCAAGTGGAGCTTGAGGACTAGACGTAGGTCATCGTGGATCGGATCGAACTAGGATAAATCTTAGTTTGCATACTCTCTTCCCTTATCTTTTATATTTCCAGCGTATCTCATTTGAATGCTTATCTTTAAATTTATGGATTACTATTTTCATACCTTGGTTAATATCCGGATGGATTTTTTAAAAGTCTATAAGTTTTTATCAGACACCCAATTCACCCCCTTTCAGGTGACAGCCAGTTCTAACAACTTTCTCTGCCCCCTGTCAGCAATGTTCATCTGACACTAACATTGTTTATTTGATAAAGGAGAGAGGGGAATCTACTCGTGACGTGAGCAATGTTGGATTTTGCTATTTGAGTAATGTGATTCGCAATTTGAGCAATGGTTTTCGCTACTTTGTGTTGGTCACTGTTCAGGTTAGCGAATTTGAAAAAACCCAATTTAGTCCATAGTACCTTAGTTTCTTTTTGAAATGTTAACATCCCTTTTAGGGTTTTTAAATCTGGAAAGGTATTTATTTAGAATTTTCCCTATTTTAAACTTGCCTTTTCTGATTCTGTATAGAAAAAAGTCTACAAGTCTATCAATGCATTTAATGGTGGGTATTATAACATCTTATTGTACTGTCAGTCATGAGAACTGAATTTTTTTAAAAAATTTATTTTGTTTAAACAGAGGGAAAGGAAAAAAAAGGGCACCACTCTCTTTCTTCTTCACGAGTTCTCCCTCCTCTTCCCATATGCTTTTAGATTTCTTCTTCACAACTCATGAGTTCTCCCTCCTTTTCCTATATGCTTTCAGATCTAGTCTATAAAGAGGCTTCAAGAATATTTAACAAAATAAAGAGTTTCATGGCTCATCTTCAATCGACTTTGGCATGAGGGATAACTGAAAACAAGAAACAAAGTGTGAAAAGGCATGGTTTTGAAGAGCAACAAACCAGCAAAAAGGAACCACCTTTCTTCTAAGTCATCACCAGAGAGCGAGAAGGGAGTAGTAGATTTGATTTGGAAGAGTATATCGTCAGAGATTGAGAGACGGGACATGATGAGCATGATGATGAGAAGAGGTGGGAAAAATGAAAATGGGTCTATGGAAGTGTGTGAAACTAAAAGCCAAGGGACGGTGTTGAAGAGTAAGTGAGTAACTTACAATTTTTATTTTTTTTAAAGCAAACATTTAAAATTGTTTCAAAAAAGAATTGAAGCAGCTTGGAGTAACCCATAACCTGTCTGAGTTACCCTAAGTTGCATCTAGTTGAACTAGGTCGCACCAGGTCACCTAGTTCAGTTCAGCCCTACAAATTTCACCGGATCAGACTGGACATACAATCAGTTCACTGGTTTTTGGTCTGAACTAATTGGTCGGATCCAATTTTTAATTTCATGCTTCAAACATGTCTCGCGCCCTTCCGCAATATATAAATGGGGCTTCTTGTTTTTTTTTCCTTGCCTGCATATAAATGGGGCTTCTTGACCAAAATAGAATAATAACTATCTTCAATCTCTCATTATTTGACGTACTTCACTGATTTTTTGAGTTTACTTTTATCTTTTGTTTTTCTGTTACCCTGCGCCTTTATGAGCAGTGTTCATCTAATATTTGGGAGTACTGATTTTTAATTCACTGGGAGATTGTGACATATCTCTCAAGGATAATGTGATTCATCATGACTCTGACCGAATATTTTATTGTCTTGCATAATTTTGCCAGCAAACACTAGGTCCATCCCATCATAATATCCTCGTCACGTTGGATTATATTTACTTGATGGATCATGGATGCAAAATGATCCTACCAACATATTAAAAAGGGGAATTATTTTGTAATTTTTAAAAAAAAAAGCTATTTAACACATCTCTATGTCTCTTTTAATAATATAAAAGTTTTAACAAGTTAGATTATTTGAGTCATACATAATTATTTTATCAAAGCTTATGCAGCTTATGGGACTATATTAATTATAAGCACTTAAGAGATTAAAATTCCTTTCAAGTATTCCTCAGTATAATTGGCTTGTTAATTTTTTTTAAAAGGATATATGTATTTTTTAAGTTAAAAGAAATTTAAAACTAATTTTAAAAAATGTGTATAAAATAGAAATAAAAAATGATTCAATTAAATCTCTAAAAGCTCATCGCCTAATTAAAAAGATAAAAAAATCATTGTTTTTTCAAATACATTGACCTGTTTTAGGGGGAAACCGGAAAGATCATTGGCCCATGTTTTATTCTTTTTTGGGAAAATGACACTTAAATACCATTTGAATTTTCAAAACCTAAAAAGGTTTGTTAGCATTTCTAAAAGACACCAAGGTATCATGGACTAAATTGGGTTTTTTTTTTATTTTTCCGAAGGAAAAAGTGGTACGGAAACTAACGAATTCCATTACTTTTATAGATAATCTCATTACTCTTATAGCGAAAAATCCCTTCTTTCATTTGTTTCCCGAATTTGTTGAAGTAAAAAATGCTTCAGAAACTGACGAATTTCATTACTCTTATGGGTAATCCCATTACTCTTGTAGCGAAAATTTCCTCTCTCCTCTGTCATGGGCATATTTCTCTCTCCTTTGTCACTATGCGTCAGTGTCAAATGAGTAGTGATAGTGAATAGTGACAGAAGGAAAGAGAAAAACTGAGATCAGAAAATTGTAGCGAATTTCATTACTTTTATGGGTAATCCTATTACTCTTATAGCAAAAATCCTGTTACTGTTCACATCCGAAATTTGAAAACTCAAATTCCTCCCTTAGGTTTTTAATATTGTAAAGACCTTTTGAGGTTTTGAAAATTTAAGTGGTATTTAAATGGGATTTTCCCTTCTTTCGTTTTTCTTTTTTGGGGACAATGGCCTATGCTAGAATCTGGATTATCTGAAATTAAGATTTATACTCATTCCGTATCAAAAGAGGAAACAATATATTTTTATCCATAATAGATACCAAAATTAATTTCTACATTTGATTGTCTTTGTTCTTTAGGGAAATTATAGGAAAAAAATTTGAAATTGAAAAATCTCAAATTAGGTTTGTTACAAGAATTGATAAGGTATTAATGAAAATTCATAACTCATTTTAAGAAAAATATTTGATTTGAGATTTTGCAATTTTAAAAACTTCTTTCCTAACATTTTCTCTTATTCTTCTTAGTTATGTAAATATCTATGTTATAAGCAGCAACCTGGTCATAAAAATTTCGTCAGAACC
Organism: Acacia concinna; assembly: GCA_037177275.1. Lineage (NCBI taxonomy): Eukaryota > Viridiplantae > Streptophyta > Magnoliopsida > Fabales > Fabaceae > Acacia > Acacia concinna. Next base: position 3,562 of record JBAGKO010035809.1, on the reverse strand, counting down.
CAACAAGGGCATGTTTTTAAATTCCCACTAATGTAATTGCGAGGAGAGGGTCATCCACATTCTTCGTGATTGCAAGCAAGCAAGAGAAGTATGGTGTCATATTTTAAAAGGGGAATTTCAATTAGGGACTAAATAAAGGAATTAATATCAAAGCAATCCATGAACAAGTAAATGTGCCATATGAACAAGGAAAATGCTTATTCATATGGCATATTTACTTGTTTATGAACTGTTCTGATATTAATTCCTTTATTTAGTCTTCTACTGAGATTCCCCCTATTTTAAATCCTAACCTTGTTTTGAGATTTTTCCCTAGAAATTTACAAGGGGCTCAAGTGGAATTCAACACATTCTTTGGGTCATGGGAGACACAAGTCTTATACATGAAGCTGAGCTTTTAGCATGATGCGTTGGTTTCTATGGAGAGCAAGGTGCATATTTGTTTTTGAGGGGCATTAGTTGACACTTTGCCTCTTGGAGAGTATTTTAGCGCAGCAACTTAAACACAAGATCTTCAAACTTCGGCACAATCAGGAGCAACATTGGACCCCTGTTTCTAAAGATGCGATTTAGCTAGATGTTGATGGTTCTGTCAAAAAGCCATTGGTATATGTTTAGGAATGTTTAGGAATGTTACAGGTGATTGGCTGATGGGGTTTCATAAAGCCATTGGTATATGTTCTATATGAGAGGTAGAGTTATATGGCATCAAGACAGTTCTGGAGGTTGCAAGACATCTGGGATTGGTGAAAGTTCAAATCTTCTTGAATTCTTTAGATGCTTTTAATATTCTTATAAGAGACTTTGGTACATATCATCCACTAAGTAATTTGGCAGCGGAAATGAGAGATCTTTTTGATAATTGGGAGATCAAATTGCAGTATACTAATAGATAGTGTATTTGTTGTGCCGATTACATGGCTCGAGAAGGTCATCGTGATGATTATCAAACATATCTTTGATATCAACCTCTGCAAGGTTGTAGATTTTTATTCGATGACGATTAAAGCAATATTCTGGAAATAGGCTCTATGTGAAGCCTGAACACTAGATATTTATTTTCTAGTCTAATCCCCTTTCAAGCTTTGATTTGCCTTTGTATAATAATAATAATAATAATAATAATAATAATAATAATAATAAGAAGAAGAAGAAGAAGAAGAAGAAGAAGAAGAAGAAGAAGAAGGGATAAGGGGCAGATTTGACAAAGAACTATTTCGCTAAGGGTGCTCTACACAATTAACTATTTTGAGGTGCCAAAATATCAATCAAGAATTTTTTTTGAGGTAAAAATGTCAAGACCGTTAAATACACTTAAAAGCCGTTAAATGTGGGTTCCATTACCTATTTTTTTAATATATTTTTAAAATGTTAAGGTGTAAATTTAACAATAAACTATTTTTTTAAGGGCACCAAAGACAATTTTTTTTCCCGATACATGATGAAAGCTCCAAATACAATTATTTTTCATAAGAGTATTTAGGCAAATATGAGCATTTATATTAATGCCTTATTTTATTCTTTTTATAAGATCATTTAGAAGATAAATATAAGTGTTTACATTATAATTAACAGGGATTTAAAATAATCAAGGAAGTTACAATTTTTTGGACATTCACATATTTATCTTGTAAATGCCCATATTTATCTTTTAATTAACAAAACTAGATTTTATTTTGATCAAAAGGGTAAAATAAAAAATTTTGTTACAAGATAAATATATTAAAGACCAAAATTATTTAAATCCCTTAATTTATTTTGTAAATATCTATATATATTTGTCTTCTAAATCACTGAATATCTATATTTAATTTGTAAATATATATATATTTCTTTTATATCTATGAAAATATATATTTATTTTGTAAATATCTATAGGTCTTTTAAATCCCTGAATACTTATATTTATTTTAAAGGGATTTAAATAACTTTTTCCTTAACATAATTTTCTTGTAAAAAAATTTTAATTGCACCCTTTTAGTCAAAATAAAATCAAATTTTGTCAATAGAAAGACAAATATGTGAATATCTAAAAAATTTTAACTGGTTTCTTTTAAATCTTTTTAGTTATAATGTACACGCTTATATTTATCTTCTAAATGATCTTATAAAAATAATAAAGTAAAGTGTTACTATAAATGTTCTTATATAAATGCTCATATTTGCCTAAATACCAAAAATAATTTATTTGATGCCCTAAAAAAAATAGTTCGTTGCTAAATTTGCATCTTAACCTTTTAAAAATATATTAAAATAATAGGCAGTGGGACCCACATTTAACGGTTGTTAAGTGTATTTAACGGTCTTGCCATTTTTGCCTCAAAACAATTCTTGATTGCTATTTTTGCACCATAAAATAGTCAATTGTGTTAGGTGCCCCTAATGAAATAGTTCTTTGTCTAATCTGCTCTTTAACCCTAATAATAATAATAATAATAAAGAAAATTATATATAAACACAATTAAATTACCTAAATCCTATTTTGAGTCACTAAATTGAACAAATTACATATCATGTTATGGATTATAATTTTGGATATAAAATTTACATCAAATTACTTTCATATCCCTTAATTATTAAAATAACAAAATTTAAAATATAACCTGCAACACCTTACTCTAGGGACATATAATAAAGGTATTTTATGAATTCTAAACCATGAATGTCCTTTTTTCAACCCAAAAAGGCTAAAATTTTAGAAACTTTCCATTGAAACTTCATATATCTTTCTTTATAAAGCATAGTCTTTATTTTAAAAGCCTAACATTTTATATATGTTATCATAACATCATAACATCCTTTTTTTTTTTAATTTATAAGACCTTTCTTTTTTTTTTCTTTCGCAAGGTATTCCCTAGCCCGGTAGGTCAAGGACTAATCCTTTGCTCATTGTGGGTTTCTCTGTGGGAAGGACAGCTGGCTAGGAGATTTAACGCTGTTCCATACCCAAGGCTAGGGATTGAACCCCTGACCAAGGTTAAGGGTGGAAGAACTCCTACCGTTCTACCACACGCCCTTGGTTTTTATAAGACCTTTCTTGATAGCCTTATAATTGTTCACTCAAAAGGGCTCCACTATTCATTAGTTTTAACATATAATACATAGATTAGGGGTGAGCAAACGGTGTTCGGTTCGGTTTTTGGTAATAACCGAAATAACCGAACAACCGAACATAATGTTTTATTAAAACCGAACCGAAACCGAATTGCTTCACTAACCGAAACCGAACTAACCGAAGAATTTCGGTTCGGTTACTAGTATAGTTCGGTTATTGGGCCTTTTTGCCCCTTTTCTTTTTTTTTTTTGCAACAAGTGCAGCCCAATGTAAATTCTTACAAGAAGTTAACACCAATAAAATTGAAATGTGTAATAAGCCATCCACTTCCCTAATTTGACGGTGTTACTGTCTTTCTCTCTCAAGTAGAAAGAAATGATATACAAAACAAGTTGTCAACAACCTATTAAAATACAAACTGAATGATTACAGTATCTCACTAATTTTAAAGTTTGAAGTTTGAACTTCACTTGTTCATTAAAACTCAAAAGAAAGCATATGAAATAC
>JBAGKO010035798.1:0-10427 GCA_037177275.1 Acacia concinna | reverse complement strand
TTATTCTCATATACTTATAATCATATAAATCTTTATTTAATCTCTATAAATTACCCCAAAAATGCACATAAAATAATAAGATTTTTAATCTTATTATAACTTAAAGATTTTCCCAAAATTGGGATATTATACTTTGGTTATTGTTGATGACTTCTCACAGTTCACATGGACAATCTTTTTGCCATCCAAAGATAAAACTTTTGAAGAACTCATTATATTTGCTAGAAAGGTCCAAAATGAGAAAGGTTGTTCAATTGTGTACATTAGAACAGATCATAGTTGTGAATTTGACAACCAAGTATTTAGAGACTTTTGTGAGGAGTATGGTATTGATCACAATTTCTCAGCACAAAGAACTCCTCAACAAAATGGAGTTTTGGAGAGGAAGAATAGAGTGCTCACTGAAATGGCATGGGCTATACTAAATGAAAAGGAGGTGATCTGACACAATATTTGTATGGTTTTCTAGGGTGTTTTGTATCTAATATGCACATATTTACCCTCAAATTGCATCGTAATTATAGTATTTGGATTGTATGTCTAATACTTTGCATTTTGTTGATTTAAGGGTAAAAATGGATTATTTTATATCTTTTGTATAATTCTTCACTTTCCTTGGAAAATGTATTTTGTTATTATGTTTTTAGGCAAGCGAAGAAGAACATGGAGTCCAAATTAGATCAAGGATGGAAGAACTGGAGCTTGAAGGCCCAAACACATAGAAAATGCTGATCTGCCTACCGAAGTCGTGACCTGGACCTGTTAGGTCACAACCTGGGAGAAGTTTTAATGAAATGATGTGTTTTGGACCGAAGTCGAGATGGAAGGATTTTTCTCGAGTCCAAGTCACGACATGGATGATCTGAGGTTGCGACTGTAACATCCTAATTTTGTCCCAACATCTAAAAATTCATATCTCCTAATTCAAAAATCCAAATTGTACAAACTAGGACTCATTTTAAAGCTTGTTGAGCCCTCTACAATAGTGTAAACTTTAAGGGGAAATGGACATCATTTACCCCATCAAAACTCTACAAGAAAACAGGGCAGCACCACTGACCAGAATCAGAATTCCAGAACTTTTACCCTGACTTCATAAAATTTTTTCTCTTAGTGTACAACTCCAAAATACATGTTTTAGGACTCATTAAAAATCTTAACAAGTCCACTTTAACCTTGCCAAATTTTAGAGCAAAATAGTTCATTTTCTCTATCAAAATTCTACACAAAGCATATAGGTTTTGAACCAATTCAGATTTCAGAATTATCTCCCTTTGTTCATACTTAGGTATTTTTAACTCCATAACTTCTAAATTCATTTCCAAAACTTAACTAAGCTCCTACCCATCATTAAGATGAACCACAAATCCATCCCCACCGAGTTTAGCCCACACACATATATTCAGATTTCACAAATAAAATCTTCAGCACTAAAGACATGTGCAAACAACTCATTGATTTACCTCTCTCACTCCAAAACAGAACCAAAATAGACCACATGCCCTATCTGTTCTTAATTCTCTACATACCAGACCGAATGACATGAACAACTCAGCCAGTTTTCAGTGATTTTTCCAGACACATGCATATCATTTTGAACTGGAATTTTGGTTCATTCAAGCTATTTCTCATTCGATTTCAGACATGAATTTCCCATTCTAATAGCAGTCAGAGGCATTTGATTTCATTTTATACATACATTCCCTTTTTGTGACTCTGAAATCTAAAATGCAATTCTGAATATGAACTGGGAATGGAAGGCCGAAGAGTCTTAGAACTCACCCAAACTAACTTCACTGCTACACGGTTTCAGAAATTCAGACCTAAAATCTCTTCAATTTTCCAATCACACGACAACAGCAGAGTGAATGAACTCTCGCCCTCGGTTGGCTTCCATCAGCTGCAGCACGACAATCACTCTCTTCCAGCAGTGAGCACTCTCAATTCTCTCGGCAGCCACGAGTTGACAGGATTCATAAAACACTCCTCTCCTCTTCTCGGTGGAAATGAAATGAGAGTGGTGCAGTGAATGAATGTAAAAAAAACCTGAAGCACTCTATTCTTTTCTTTTCTCTCAGTTCTTCTTTTCTTGCCTAAAGGAATACAATGGTTGGCTGGTCAAATTTGTTTTGACCGAAGGCTTTATCCAATTGCAGCTGTAGGCATCTCCTTTAGCCACGTGGGTTGCAAGGAAAAGTGGGTAATTACATAGTGTAAGTCATATACTTTATTTTTGAAGAAAAATAAAATTGTACATTGGGACCTTCAATGTTTATCCTATTTATTTAAATTCCCATATCCTTAAAATTAACTAAGTTTCCAATCATTATCCCCAAATTACACATAAAATGATTTTATCATCATTTAATATGGTTCCCAAAAATTGGGATATTACAGTATTGTGTTCCCTCCACACTTGTCATAATTAAAGAAGTATCATCCAAACCCATCTCATGTCATTGAGCCTGAGGAAGTTGAGTTGAAAGAGAACTTGACTTATATAGCAGAACCAGAGAGAACTAAAGAAAAAAAACCATTCGACTTTTGAAAGGGTATTCAATTTTATCTTGATTGATAATAGTGTTTTCATTGTGTTTTGTTCTCCACTTAAATAGAATTTTGAGGACAAAATTTATCCAGGTGGGGAGAGTTTACACATCCTAATTTTATTAAGATTTAATTACAATTAAGAAATAATTAATTATAAAAAATAGAGTTATCTTGTAATTATTAGATAAAAAAATTAATTAAAGAATGATATGTGATAAAATAGTGTAATAAAATATGGTAATGGCAATAAAGTTTTATTTAATTATTTAATATTATTGTTAAAAAAGAAGGGAAATGAAATTAAAAAGAAGAAGAAGAAGAAGACACTGTGCATGTGTGTGCCAGTGTGTTGTACAGAGGGGTGTATTATTATTATTATTAAAAAATGAATGATTACTCTGTGTGTGATAACATGATAACATGATGAGGAACAAGAGTATTATTTTAAAAAATAAAAAAAGGGTGTGTGCTTGTGTTAACAACGTGACGGAGTAATCATTAAAAAAATAGTGTGTGCATGTATTAACATGTTACCCACCATCATTTTTTTTCTAATATTAATATATAATAATATAATATATATTTATATAAAAATTCCTTTTTCTTAATGATTACTCCCTCGCATTAACATGCACACACTCTTTTTGAAAAAAATAATTCTCTTCCCTCATCACATTATCTCACACCCACACACATAGTAATCATTCCCTCACGTTAACACATGCACAACACACACTTTGATTATTACGTGCACTTATGAAAGTAAAGGAAATTATAATATAAGAAGCAAGAAAATGAGATGAAGGAAGAGAGAAATCAATATGAAATTGCTCCCTTTGTCAATGTTGATGGCTAAGAACATTGAAATTTATGGCCAAGTATGATGACTTTTGTAGTCAAGAATGATGGCTTGTGGAGTCAAGATTGGTAGGTAATTATGTAGAGGGAGTATAAGAAAGTATTAGATGTTAACTAGGATATAAGTCAATGGACATCCACATAAACATATTCATAACAAAGAGAGTGAATACTGTCAATATTTCTTCTTCTTCTTCTTCTTTAAAAAGTGCTCCCCTTACTTTGTTTACCCCAAAACTAAATAATGGGAGCAGATAGGAAAATAAAAGCAGCGAAGTAGGTAAATTCTTTTCCTATTCACCTAACCATCACTACAAAAAATTATTAAATTTCTAACAAAATTTGCTACAGAATTTCTGACGGAATTTCCCACGGAATTTTAGATAGAATCCATTCCGTGAGAAAAAATGCCATTGTAAATCCATTTCTCACGGAATTTTCATTCCGTCGCAAATTTCCCACAGAATTTGTGACGGGAAGTTTCCCACAGAATTGGTTTATGTGGGAAATTTCCGTTGCAAATATTTTTTAATTTCTGTGGGCCTCCTTGTGCTGCCACATGTCGCCTCCTTGTGTCGCCACTTGTCACCTCCTCGTGCCGCCATGTGTCTGTGCGTTTTAATTCTGATAATGTTACCCTTCTTCGTTCGAACCCATGCTCGTAATGCCTTCGTGCGTAAAGCATTGCCAGTTGCTAGTTGCGCTAAGATAAACTTGAGAAATATTATTACAATCTAATATATATAAATATATATAATATTTTTATATTTAATTAATTATATATAAACATATATTTATATATATATAATATTATATTTTTTAATTTTAAATAAAAAATTATTTAAAATTAATATTATAATGTTAATAAAACAATAATTAATTTTAATTAGGATTAGTTAATAATTAATATATATTATTTGAAATATAAATATAATATTAAAAAAAATTATAATGTTAATAAATAAGAATTATTTTTAATTATGATTAATTAATACTTATATTGTAAATATTATTTAAAAAATTAAATTTATTTAAAAATAATAATTTTTAAAGTTCCCCACGGAATTTCCCACAGAAAATTCCGTGGGAAATTCCCCACGTGGGAAAATTTGTCATGGAAATAATTTCGTGGCAAAAGTCAGAATTTCCTTCTGTGGGAAAATTTGGCATGGAAATAATTCCATGGGAAAATTTCCCACGGTCTGAAACATTTTCTACAGATTTTCAACATAATTTGTGATGGAAAAATTATCCATGACAAATTCCGTAGAAAAAATTATGTTTTTTTATAGTACATGTCGATAAGTAGAGTTAACAGTGTTAATGGCATATCAGTGAAGTTAACACCATTAAGCCCAACTCTTAGTTCTTATGAAAATAGAGAGCAATAATTTTTATGGAATAAAGAAGAGGAACAGAAAAAAACTATAGGCGTCAAAAGCAAAACTCAATTGAACTATTGGGATATAAAGTAATTAAGCTTAACTAAAGTTTTTTTTTTTTTTTACCTGTTACTACATTTACAGAAACTGATGATGATGATTTTGTTATTATTGGAGCAGGAATAGATGGCAAAGTTAGATTGGACAACTTGCGAACTTTGTATCTGGAAGATAATAAGCTCACGGAAATCCCGTTTTTTGGTGCGTGATTAAATTTTAACTTTTAACTTATATTAGATCCCATACTTCATTTTTTTGTTAGCTGCTTGTTTCTAAGAAAAAAAGTCAATTAAAGTTTAGAAATTAGATCGTTAGAATATATAGAGTTGAATAAATAAGATGGTGTTTTTATTTAGTATATATGTTTGAAAACAGGACAGGAGTAAATAAGTAATTATTAAATCATTTAATAACTTGATCTATAAATATTAACACACACACACACAAAGCAAGTAATATCAGGGCCAATTTAAGGTTTTTATAAGACCATATTAGTTGCAAGATAATACACACACATTTGTTTATGCATAGCTGTAACCTTAATATGAGCAATCATGTTCGGTATATTAAATATAGGTATATCTCTCAAAGAGACCTCAAATATTGGTTCAGTATATATTGGTAGGAGAGCATATGTTTGAAATAAGAGAGAATGAAATAAAAAATGATCATATGGAATTGAAATAAAGAAAAAAGACCTACAACTTTGCACACATTTGTTTATTTCTTGAAGTCAAATTCTTTCTTAATATTTTAATTTCATATTTGACAGATGTTTCATATTCTGGCAAATCGAAGACTTCAGAATTCTCTTTGAATTCCTCGGAGGGTAGTCTTCCAGAATATAATATGTCTCTTACAGATCTAACCTCATTGCAGATCTTGTCTCTTTCTAACAATAGCCTGCAAGGCTCACTACCACAGCAAGGTATTATATTCATAGTGTTTCTAGTATAAATTTACTATATATACGAGTATTACACCTCAAAATTATACTCCATATTTGATAATGAATTTCTTTTACAATCCCTCACCTGTTTTTCAAAATAAAATAATAATAATAACAATAATTGAGTCGAATAATACATTAATATGTTGCAGGAGGCTTATGCAATATGAAGAATCTGAAAGTATTGTCTCTTGGCCACAACAAATTTGAGGGAATCCTTCCTCCGTGCCTCAGTAATTTGACATCTCTTCGTGTACTTGATCTTCAATACAATAGTTTTGAAGGAACCTTCCCTTCCTCACTTTTTCATTCTCTAAAGTCTCTCAAATTAATTGCCTTAGAAGAAAACTACTTCACTGGCTTAGCTTCACTTTCTTTGTTTGCCAACCACACCAACCTTCAGCTCTTCTCAATTTCGTGCTCTAATAACCCCAATCTCAAGCTTGAAACTGAAAATCCCCAATTTCTTCCTTCCTTCCAATTAAAGATTTTCAGTGTATCCAAATGCACTATGAATGAAGCAAGCAATCACAGAATACCCTCTTTTCTTCTTCATCAATATGACTTGAGAGTTCTGAAACTTGCCTATTTGAACCTTTCGGGAAGTTTCCCGAATTGGCTTTTGACAAACAACACTAAATTAGTTTCTCTTAATGTCAACCACAACTTCTTGACTGGTCCGTTTTCACTTAACTCCAACTCAAAATTACTTGATATGCAATCTTTTGATGCTTCCTCTAACCCTATTAATGATGAAATCCCTCCTCATATTGGGTATGTGTTCCCCAACTTGCTTTCTCTAAACATGTCTTCGAGTTCATTACAAGGTGGATTTCCAGCTTCATTTGGGAACATGAGACAGTTGAACTCGTTAGACTTGATCAATAACAATTTGTCTGGCTATTTGCCTGAAGAATTTGGAAAAGATAACAATGACTTGAAGTTTTTAAAGTTGTCAAAAAACAACTTAAGTGGCCCTTGTTTACCGATAGATTCAAATTTCACACATTTGTTGTCCGTGGATCTAAGCAGCAACAACTTCAAAGGACAAATACCAGAAGGGATCATCAAGAGTTTAGAATTAAGAATTTTGGATTTAAGTTCCAACAAGCTATATGGTGAAATGCCTAGTTGGATTGGAAACTTCAAGCATTTGAATTACCTCAGTTTGTCCCAAAATTCTATTGAAGGTCCAATTCCAGAAAGCTTTTGCAGCTTAGTTGAACTCACATACCTAGGCCTTTCACAAAATAGATTCAAAGGCACTTTACCACGATGCCTACATATGTCATCATTAAGGTACTTGCATTTGCAAGGCAACAATTTTACAGGACCCATACCTTCTGTTTTGGCCAAATCTCCCTTGTTGTTAACTTTGGATTTGACAAAGAATAGAATTTCAAGTCAAATTCCTAGGTGGTTCAAGTCAATGTTGAATTTAAGGGTTCTCCTCTTGAAGGGAAACCTACTTGAAGGATCCATTCCTGTGGATATATGTAAGCTTAAGAACCTAAGCATACTGGATCTTTCACAAAACAAGCTTTCTGGAGGTATACCATATTGTTTGAATATAATAACCTTTACAAGGATGAACTCCATGAGTGGAACCATAATAGGAAAATATTTTGTCCCCTGCACTACAAAGGGCACATTTTTTCACTTTAATTATACACGTGATGAGCTTGTCCAAGGTGAATATGAAACAAATTCTTCATGGTATGAGGAACAAAAAGTGAACTTCATGTCAAAAAGCAGGTATGAATCTTATGTGGGAAGCATATTGGATTTAATGTCTGGACTAGATCTCTCGGATAATCAATTGATAGGTGAAATTCCTATGCAAATTGGATACATGAGCACTATCGTCACATTGAATTTGTCAAACAACTATTTGATTGGGCCTATTCCAGAAACATTTTCTAACCTTAAGCAAATAGAAAGTTTAGATCTTTCTTACAACAATTTGACGGGTCAAATTCCTTCCCAACTAACGCAATTGTACTATTTGTCTGTATTTTCTGTGGCTCACAATAATCTATCTGGGATGGTGCCTGACTGGAAAAATCAATTTTCAACTTTTGATCCAAGTTCTTATGAAGGGAACCCTTTTCTTTGTGGCCCACCTGTACAGCATACATGTTCAGTATGGAGAGATATACACCCATTTCATTCAGAAGAACATGACTTCCGAGATGCTTTCTTATGGAGTTTTGCAGGAGCATTTGTGGTCTTTTTTCTGGGTATCATAATCTTTATCTATTTCAAGATTTTTACCATTACAAATAACCTAAAAGAGAATTAGCACGTTATTTGCATGGATAGAAATAAGAAAGAGAGACCTTCAGTTCATGAGATTTTGTTCGAGATCTCTTCATCGTCGTCCCCATCTTCTTGCTCCTTTATCATTTCTTTGTGGCCGGTAAACCTTTCTCCAATGCAGCAATTCGTGGCCCTCTCATCATTTCAAGTTAGTATTCTTTTTCGATTTATTCTGAAGATCTTTTGATTTCCCTGACAAATGAGTTTGATTAGAAGTAATGCCTAATTTGTACTTTTAATTCCTATTACAGCTAGGTACTTCCACAATCTCCACGGCAATGAAAAAAGATTATTTATATGAATTCTTGTAATTGAGCAGAGGTCTCAAAACGCACTGGATGGATAAGAGGAAGAGAAACATATATAATACTATCGGAGAAAATAAATTGTTATGTTATGTAACACCGATTTATGAAGGGCAAGTGAGTAATATTCATGTATAAATATTCAGTTTGCTAAGAATTATTATGTTATCTAGCAATAATTAAAAGACCTTATATGTTGCAGTATCCACTGTCCTATGGACAACATTTACTGGTTTGATTCTTTTGGTAACAGCCCAAGTTATGAGATAAAAGGTGTGTCTAGCTAATACATAAGTTTATTTGCTTAAAGCTTTTTATTTTCACATTGATAAATTGTTTTAATATCTTATTTCTCTTTTTAATTTTTTGATAGAGGCTAAAGAAATATTATCTGATGTGTGGAAATCACAAAGGTTAAAAAGGTGGGACGACTTGTTTCTCGAGGAAAGTAAGTAGTTTGAACCGAAGGTTTTTCATCCACAATGACTTTTTGTATGCCTTTTTTAAAGTGTTTTTTGTTTTAATTTTCTTTGACAACAAGGAAATACAGAGTGTAGATAATATATTTCACGCATGAGATTATTCAGACCGGATCTATTACCAAATTAGAAGAGGTAAGTAGTTATTGAATTTCAATAATATTAGTTTATTTTGTTATAGTTATATATGTTTTATTTTTTTCAATTTCTTTAATTTGTTGCTTATTCTATATTGTCTTGATGAATTCAATTTTGTAAGATTTTAATAATGAGAACACTAGACCAGTGAAGAAGTTTATTTTAATTATCTGAGATGCTTTGGCGCAACAAATTCAGGAGTTGTGGTTTCAAAGTGAGTCTTGATCGGTCCTTCCAAAGCTTTGTTATTATCTAAGTAGTGACGATGTTAGCTGCAACGATTTTTTGTTTTTGTTTGGCAATATCTGAAAATATTACAATTATCATTGTATAATTTATTGTAATGTGCAGTGGCCCCAAAAAAATTATAATAAGCTGATTGATATCTTAACTAATATTTGCTGAAGTGAGGCAACAAAGAAAAGCTTGCAGTCTAGTGGTTTTGGAGGCCTTGGAAGGTGCTCAAGGTTGGAAGTTTCCCACTCCTTCAAAAGCAGATTTTATTTTGAATGCTTGACTTCTCCACTGAAGAGTCTGTTCTTCTGCCCATCCTTGTCGTCCTCATCAGTGCGTTTATCGCCGTTCACCTATTCGACGGTGGGCACCTTCGTTCTTGGCTTCAAAATAGCAGAATTTGTTCTTCCCTCATTGATTATGTTATTTGCTCATGATTCTGGTCATTTTCCTTCTCTTTCTGGCTTAGACCTAATCTATTAGGTGTTAAGTACAAAGATTACTGATTCCTCCTTGTCCTTTATCTCTGGTCTGTGCTTCCATGTGGCTTAGGAAGGAGTTGAGTTCGTTTTTATTTTTTACTGCAGGACAAATCTGGTTATTGGGTTAGTTTTATTTATGGTTGTGGTTAACAAATTATGAGGAAGAAGAACTTCCATGTCTGATTTTTAGGGATCAGTTTTGACTATAAGTAAATATTTGACTTGGGAAACATAGTATGGGTATATATTGGTGTTTGGGGATTGCTTGGCAAAAGATTGGCAAAGTAAGGAGTTTAATAATATTATATGATTTTGACTGTACTCAATATGTTTGATAAAGTATTCAAGAGAATATGGTTGGAATGTTGAAGAGCGGCCTTATCAAACTTAAATGTTTTGGTGACCTCTTTAAAATTAAATTAAAGATTATAATAAAGTGTGCGATCTCAGGTCATCTCTTGAGAAGCTTTTTATTAATTATCTAAGAACTGAGTGCAATGATTGACATAGAATAGTTAAAAGTGATTTGAGCTTTTTTTTATCTAACAACTAGGTTGCAATAAATCTAAAATACTTTAAGACAAATGTTTTTGGATTTTTGGGATAAAATGGATGATATGGAAATTGGTTTGAGAATATGGTAAAAACCTCCTAGATCAATGAATTTCATC
>JBAGKO010035719.1:0-10431 GCA_037177275.1 Acacia concinna | reverse complement strand
CAAATTTTGCATTTTGTAGCGGTCTTATATAACCTCTACAAATAAATCGCTACAAAATACCTTTTTTTTGTAGTGTAGTTAGCTCAAATTCTCAAACCAATGATGTGCTTCAGTGGCATTTTTGTTTAGGCACCTACTTTTGATTATATAAAACATGTGCTTCCAAATAGAATAAAATTAAATTATATTCCCTTTCATTTTGAAACTTATGAACTTGCAAAGCAAACCCGATCCTCATATCATAAATAGTTCTATACTCCTTCTACATCATTCATACTAATACATAGGGATATTTGGAGCCTTATGAGAATTAAAACCCTAACTAATGCCAGATTGTTCATTACTTTTATAGATGATCATACTAGAACCATATGGGTTTACTTAATAAGAGAAAAATCGTAGGTAATCAAAGTGTTCCAAAACTTGTATAGCTTTGTCGCACCCCAATGATTATTACCACTGATTGAATACATATTCATTATATTGCTTTATGTTATTTAGAATTCTTCCATTGCTTGGTTAAGTTTGGTGAATTGCTTTGAGACCAATTTCTCCTTCATCTTGTGCTTAAAACCCCTAATTAGCATATTCGAGCCCTAGTTTTCATCATCCCAGAATCTCAAGTAGGAGGAATAGCAAGACAATCGAATGAAACGTGATAGGTATGTAGAGATAGGAACTCTATCTCCTTCTCAATCATGATAGATTTGGGGAATATTTCTTATTAAATTTATCTTCGAATAATTCCTGGGTCATAGGAATATTCCTAGCGTACAAGACCATCTTGATTATCTTACCTTTCCCTGTCTGTATTTTGACTGTGTATCATCGTCCACTGTTATGTGAGTATGCCCAGCACTTGTTGCATCGGGTCAGATCCAACCTCTGGGACCCTACCCAACACCTCTTCCTATAGGTCTCACCATATTTACGTTTTACTACACAATAATAGAGAAGGGGTATATTCCACATAATCATAAGGCTAACTGTCATTTCACAAAATTTAGATACACAAGTACTCCAAAAACGACATCTGACAAACATGTATAGCAGTTGAGGGAGACTAACAATCTATAGCCTACAAACCCCCGTACAACATGTTCCTACATTTTGCATTACATGACTTAACCTAGTGTATAACTTCCTAGGGGTCACCCATCCCAAAATTTGTCTAGGCCAAGCACACTTAACTTTGAAACACTAGCTCCAAATATTAATACCAACTCTCACCTACTTCCAAATACTGGTAACTCAGGACTGCAGTTGATCTAATAAGGCATGCCAACCGTCTTCAAGTGATTTGATACCGGATTGGTGTTTTGGAAGAAAGAACAAGAAGACAAGAGGTAAACTCAAGAGACCTTGTCTTACTTGTTGATTTAAGATTGTTATTAGTGGTTTGTGTTGTTGTCTGGCTTGTTCTTGGACTTGATTTAATTTTGGGAAGCATGCTCAGGGGAGGTTCTACAAATTTTTTTAAAATTTAGAAAGTATGATTTATGAATCAAAACATGGTTAAACAATTGACTAGAGGTAGAATTAGGGTATTTTATGGAATGAAGGTTGAGAATCATTTTATCCTCCTTGATAATGCAATTTGGTTTGAATAGAGCAATAAGGGGGAGTTGGATTTTGATGATTTTTATGCTTCCAATGAGTTTGAAATGAAAACTTGTGTAAGGTAAAGATGAGAAAGTGATTTTGGAAGCATTAGAATTGGAAATGGAATTTTTGACCAAAAGTCGTAAGGTTTTAGCCAAAACTGTTTAGAGGGGGAGGAGTTGGATTTTGGTAATTTGAGGTTAAAATGGATTATGCATGCAAAATTATGTAGGGTAGCCTAGATCATAATTTCTGGAAAAGTAACACTGAGTAAAGGAGAAAGTAGACTGAAATCTCTAAGGGCATTTTAGTAATTATGTATTTGGATAGAGATAACTAATTATATGAATTTAAGAAATAAGAATTGAGTGAGTAGTAGGTCTTCTATTGTAAATTTAAAATTTTAGGATATAGTATTTGGCCTAGTCAGCCAAGAGACTAGTAGAAGGACCAGCTTTTGGAAAGGATTCCAGGCAGTAATTCTATTTTTCATAAACTATGTGATTTTTTATTTGCATTAAGATGTCATGTTATGTGGTGTGAACTGATTATTGTACCTAGTTGTGGTGTGGGAAAAACATAAGTACCACCAAGATCATGTGGGACCCAGCTGAGGTGCTGAGACAACACAGACATATAATCACCTGCTTAACATAGTGGGGTCACTGTGGGATTGAGATCAAATGGACATTTAACACATTGAAGTTAATTAGTAGGAACAAACACTAGTTTGATCCTGAATGCCGACCATTAAGTTAGATGGCCTTTACATTATAGGGTTATGATTAGACATTCATATGACCCACCATCACTGGCAAGTCTATGGACAAGCAGTAATTTGGTCCTCAGGAAGATATGTTGTGACATATGTTTTCAATTGTATTATATAGTGTATTGCATATTTACCTGTTACATTTTATGATTGATTGTGTGTTTTGTTTTGTTTTTATTTTTTAGACTTGTAGATATTAGGTAGATATTCAGTAAAATCCTGTGGATTCTTGTAATACAACTAAATATTTTATATTAGTACATTTTAAACTATTTCCGCTTGTCATTTGAATTGCATGTAAATACACTGATAAATGTCAAAACATTAGGGGGTTTGACATAGCTCATTAAATTTGTCCTAAATTGAAAGCAATTTCCAACTTAATCCATATTAAACTAGTTGACAAAAAAATCCATATTAAATGAGATTTTAAAAGAAAGAGAAATACAATGTGTCATATTTAAACATTACTTATATAAAAAAGTGGACAAAAAATATTAATTGCTCTCTAAGTTACTAATGTTTCCAACCATACCATTCTTCTAAGAGCCATTCTTTATTGGCTATTATTAACTTAAATAAATTAATACTTAAAAACTAAAATCTTACCAGGAAATTAATTTTTAATTTCAAACTTGTACAAGTAATTTTTTGTGCCCACTAAAATGTACAAGAAATATTAAACCATGCACTAATAAATAATCATTTTTCTTTTTTTTTTTTAAATGTTACACACGTCCAGTCGTCTAGTCCTAAATATAATAGCTCATTAAGATATTTTATTTAATTACAAATATAATAATCATTTACTCGATACTTGGTAATATGGTCAGAAAAAAAAAATGCTGAACACCTGGTGGCTCAAAGGGTCATAAAAAAACAACTTTCATAAAGCACATTCACAATAAAATAAATAAATAAATTAGAATTACAAGAGGTATGCATAGAGAAACAGAACAGAGGACCCAAAAGTTAGCATATGTATCCTGAGGCCTAAAGTAGGATTATGGTGTAATTTCAAGTGATCAAACATCAAAGACACCTCTTATCGAAAAAGAATCAAAGACACCTACTTAAACTAATTCAAGTTAAAATGTTTGCTTATTATTATTATTAAATAAAAACTACAAATTCCCATAAATACTGATGAACCACGATTTGTGCATCAGAACTATTGTAATAATTTACGTTCTAAAGATATAGTTTCCTTCATCTTTCTGATGAATTCCTCAACTTTCTGGTTCAACTCATAAATATCTTCTGCTGCTTCATCCTCTGCTACTCCATCATCACTGGAGATGATGGCATGATCATCAATCCCCTGTTCTTCTTCCTCATCCTCCTCCTCGTCCTCTTCTTCATCAAAAACCTCACGTTCTTGATGATCTTCTTTTCCTTCTGTTGATTCTACCGCATTATTCTCCATTTGTAACCATTTCTTGACATCAACCAGACCAGAGCTCTTTAGAATGAAGCCGACAAGCCCATTACAGAGCAAGAACATGTAGCTCTTATCTATCAGAAACATCTCCAGAAATGGCATCCGAGACTGAAGAAGAAGAGGAGTAATTAAAAATAAGGTGAAAAGGCAAGAAATTGAAAGAAGAAATTTGATCATTCTGAGCTTTTTAAAGTTGGAACGGTTCATGCTTTTGCTCTGTTTCTGCATTGAGTAAATAAAGTCTGCCAGGAAGCATGCTCCACGAGTGTTCCCAGGAGAGATTTTAAACTGCCGCAGTGCCGCACATGAGAGGGAGTTTACAAAACTACCCTTGGTCTTTTGTGGGAGACCCGGGTCAGACCACTTATATTTTTCAATTCTCATTATTGGAAAAGTACCGTGTAATTTTTTATACCCCACACATTTATGGTATTATTTTCTAACTTGTTTACCGGGTGAATTTTTATTTGAAGTATAGTGGGTTATAGATATAAGGGTTAAATAAAAAGAGTGTGTTACTTTATCTAAAGCATCCATTTATTCATTTGCATTAGATATTACTCTTGATTATAATATGTGTGATTAGAAGGTAGAGTTTTCTGGGTTAAAGTAACCAGTGTTATATAAAAAATGGAGATTATACAGCCACAGTCAAACGAGTAGGATGTGGCATTAAGGGTTAAGTAGCAAATTTATCCGAAAATTTTCACTAAGGAATGATGTTGCCCTATAAACTTATAAACTTTTTATGCCTAATCTTTCTCATCAAAACTGTCCAATCCTGTGCAGATTTGAAAGCAATTCATATATTTTTTTGGAGAGGAGATTCAATTCAGCCGACATTTCAATCCTTATACTTTTATGCTAATAATCTATACTTTTTGATGTAACTATATTTAACTGGATCAATTTTGAATATTTATGCAGCTCAATTGGAAGTAACTTTCTCAAAGACAATTTGTTTTCATTACACTGACTCAAACTCCTAATAATAATAATAATAATAATAATAATAATAATAACTCCTAATAGTAATAATAATAATAATAATAATAATAATAATATATAATCACAGTGATAATTTATCAAATTAATTACAGAAAATTAAAATATATGTCTCATTTGTTTTTTTAAGCCAGGAAAAACTTAAATGAAAAAAGCATGTATTCACAGTCTAATTTTTTTAATTCACACATATTCGTGTGTGTATATATTACACATCAAGCAAGATAAAAAAAAAAAGTCAAAGGAGCAAAAATGTCTATCATAATGTTGCAAAAGAACATGTAGCACCATAAATATTTTTTAGGTCTAAAAATGCCTATGGTTCATAAAAATGGTAGCATCCAGCACCATAAACATTTTTTAACAAAATTTTACCAACTTTGCTAATGTGGAGGCTGATTTGGTGGACTGCTTCCTATTTAGGAGATGAAACGTACCTGCCTAGAGGAATTATGTCTAAACTGTTAAATCTGAACATGAAAGAGGGCTGTCATGAGGCATAGAAAGTCATATTTGGATTATTTGATGCTCTTTTTAAAAAACTGGAATTAATGGGCATCGCATTTTCTGCAACTGCATTTTCTAAATGGGCGTCGCCGCCATTCTCTTATCCAACAAATTCTTCAATAGGGCTCGATCCATATACCAATTAGTCCACGTAGTTCAAACCCAAAATAATTTTTGGACCTAAAAAATGTTTATAGTGATGCATACTACCATGCTACCATTTTTATGGACCATAGGCATTTTTGCTACCATTTTTATGAACCATAGGCATTTTTATTACCATTTTTATGGACCATAAGCATTTTTCAACATAAACAATATTGATGGTGCTGGATGCTCTTTTGCAACATTATGATAAACATTTTTACTCCTTTAGCCAAAAAAAAATCATTGTGCTAAGCTGTAGAGGCATGAGTCAATCAATTTAGAAGACTTTGACCACTCAAGTCTCCGACGTATTGTTCACGTTCGTTCGATCATCGCCATCACGCCGCTGATCCGCTGCCAATGCTCATGTGAGCATGTTTATACTTTTCTTCCCATTTTGTCTTTTTGTCCCTTAGTCAATGGAGATATATTTTAAATGCTAAAATATACATTTAATGCTTTATATTTACTTTAAGTATCAATTTAATCCTATAAGTTTATAAAGTACATTTTTAATCTTTCTATCATAACATCGTTAACCTTCAAGGGGAAAATGTTGACTCAGCAAGAGACTTGAAATTAAATATTTTAAATAATATTTTATATTTTAATCGTTCAAAAAAGTCCATTCGATGCCATGACTGACAACATTTAAACACAATAACAATAATAAAATTACATGAATAGATATAAAAAAGGATTAATGTGCAAATTTAGTACTTCCTCCATTTTAAATTATAAGAGATGTTTAGCCAAATCTTTTAATTCGAAGTGACGGTTAAAAATAATAAGTATGTAAGAATTGTTATTCATTTTACTAAAACATCCTTAATAATGAGGAGATATGAAATAAAAGAGAGAATATACTTATTAAAGTCAATCACTCTCTCTCTCCCTACCCCTCTATTCTCTCATTAGGAATGATAACTTTTATGGTCAATAGAATCATTAATACATTAGTATTAAATAATGGCAAAATTGGAAAAAAGAGAATTAAAGTGTAAGACATTCTTCAAATGTCTCTTATATTTTAAGATGAAACAAATGTGGTAGTTGTCTCTTATATTTTGAGACGGAGGGAGTAACTAATTATTTCCCTATGGACACCCAACACAAACTATTTTTGGATTCAAAAGCAAATATAAACAATTTATTTGAGAGTATATATAGTAGCGTCGTTAACCCAATTTACTTTTTGTACTGTGAGTCCAACCAGCCTTTTTACATTTTATTATTTTAATATATTTTTAGAAGTATTAAAGTATAAATTTAACAATGAATTATTTCCCACTGGGCACTCAACGCAATAATTTTTCATATAAGCATTTATAAGATAAATATAGACATTTATATCAAAGTATTTACATTAATGCCCTTACTTTATGTTTTCATAAAAACATTTACAAGAAAAATATGATTATTTACATGAAAAATTAAAAGATGTACAAGGCAAATAAAGGGATTTAAAAGAATTCAAGAAGTTAATTTTTTTTGTTGACATATTTTTCTTATAAATATCCATATTATATTTTCACTGACAAAACTTTATTTGTTTTAGCCTAATGGGGTGCAGTAAATTTTTTTTAACTCGTTGGATTCTTTTAAATCTTTTTATTTTTGTTGTAAACACTTATATATGTCTTGTAAATGCTCTTATGCAAAAAATATTATGAGGGCATTAATACAAAAGTTCTTATGTAAATGTCCATATTTATCTTGTAAATACTCTTATAAAAAATACTTGTGTTGGATTCAAATAGTTCATTGCTAAATTTGTACATTAACCTTTATAAAATATATTAAAATTATAGAGAGTAAGAAGATCGGTAAGACCCACAATGCAAAAAGTACAGAAGTTAACTTGGGTTAACAACATTGCTATATATAATCCTAAATAAATTGTTTTTATCTACTTTTACACTAAAAGATAGTTAGTTGTGTTAGGTGCAACAAGAGTGAACAACAAATAGGAGGAAGATTGATTGAGAACTTGAGGAACATGAGGACGACCATGGTGAGGGCTCAACAAAACATAGTGATGATGACAGGCTTTGTAGAATGATAGTGACCATGACACTCCAAAACTGAAGGAGAGAATTATCTATTTTACCTTTCTCCTAGATGTGTTCATTTCTTCTTCCTTTTAGGGCTTGTTTGGTATCAAAGGAGGGATGGGATAAAAGAAAAATTAGGGGATTTTACTCACATCTCATTATTTAGATAGGTAAAACTTTTAGGAGGGTAGGGGAAAGTTTTTTAAATTTTCCCTCCTCCCCCCTTCTAACCCTCTCCTCCAAAATTGGAGGAATTTAGAGGGAAAGGGTATATTGACTAATGTCACACCCTCCTTTTAATCTGACTTTTATCAGAGTAATAGAGCGCAACACAACTCTACGGTTGCCCTCATAAAGATAGTGTCTCTAGATTCTCAGCACAACTGCAGTTGCTGCTAACTCAAGACCATGGGTGAGATAATTCAATTTGAGAGGCTTTAGTTGACGTAAGACACATATCCCATCTCTGCCCTGTTGCATCAGGACACATCCCAATCTCTAGGATAATCATCATACATCCCAATCCTTGCCCACTGGCATCATA
Source organism: Acacia concinna (assembly GCA_037177275.1). NCBI lineage: Eukaryota > Viridiplantae > Streptophyta > Magnoliopsida > Fabales > Fabaceae > Acacia > Acacia concinna. The sequence goes on along the minus strand of JBAGKO010035719.1, from coordinate 2,359 downwards.
AGAAACCATAAATAGCCTCAACGTCTCATGGGCACCAACCCATCTCAATCTCATCATGTCTCACGGTGGATCATCACTATCACACTGTCTCATAATGGACCGGACACACAATCACAATCTCACAGCTTTATATCGTTTCACAGCCATCACGCTGTCTTAATGTGTCACGATGAACCATTTAGGCTATACATGGATTTGGGATATTTAATATTGGTGTTGTTATCAACATCTTTCTCAACTTAGCAAAGCTCCTCTCACAAATATCATCCCACACTCAAGGTTGTGTGTGTTTTCATTAGCTTTGTCAATAACAAAGAAATTTTGTCTCAAACAAGACCTAGAAGACCGCGTGTCTCACAATAGTCCCTGGCCTTTTCCTGTTTGGTACTGCTTTCACTTTACTAGGATCCACCAAGACCCTTTCTCATGAGACTACATGGCCCAGAAATTTAATTTCCAAAAACCAAACTCACATATATTTAACTTGGCATAGAGTTGCTTATCTTTCAATGTGCCTAACACTCTTCTTAAGTGCTTTCCTCATGCTCACCATATTTTTTGTCAATAAGGATTACCACGAAGTTATCCATTCATGGATGGAAATTCAATTTAGGTAGTCCGTGCATACCGCAAGTGTATTAGTTAGCCCAATGGCATACCTAGTGATGCCTGGTAATGCCATATCTAATCATCAAGGCCATCTTTGACACGTCCCTTATCTTCACTATAAGTTGTTAGTAACTTGATCGCATGTCAGTCTTTGAGAACATATGAAATCCTCGGGCACCTTTTATGTGAACACCTCATCACGTTGTAGGTCACCATATGTAATTGCAAATCATCAGCACAAGTTTCATGTTTCTTGGAGGACTGTAACCAGTTACACCTTATGATAGGTATCCCTGTATTTCAACATCTCCATACCGCTCACAGCTCTATACCATGCCATGGGCATCTGCCCTTCTTAGTCTGATGGTAAACTATAACCAGTCACCCCATCTAGCAGCTCTGTACCATGTCTCAAATCTCGGTCTTGGCAACAGGTCTACTCGAAGGCCCTTGCTCAAGTAACTCAAGAAGCCTAGGTCCTCCCTCAAGATCACCTCGCTTATCATGCCATTCCCCTATTTGTGTCTTACTTCCGCTACACTCTCGTAGCTCTTCCTTAAGACTGTGTGTCATTGTCTATTGCTTTGACAACATGCCTTGTACTTGTTGCATTGGGTCAGGTCCAGCCCATGGAACCTGTCTATCGCCTCTTCCTTTGGATCCCACCACCTCCATGTGTCACTCTAGGACAATAAGAATGAGGTAAGTTCCATGTAGTCGTAAGGGCATTTTCGTCTTTCTACAAAATTTTGATACACCAACACTTTAGGCATAACACCTTGCGGACATTTGAAGTAGTTTAGGGGGAGTTCTAGATAGTATATAGTCTATAAACCTTTATATGTCATATTCTTACTCTTTTACTCTAATAGGGTGTGTTAATTGTCGCTGGGTGATCAAATACTAGGTATTGGTCCTAAATCAATACCTTTTTTAGAATTATTTTTTGAAAATAGCTTTTGTGAAAAAGTTGGTTTTTAAAAATTGAGAGTGTTTGGATAAATGTTAGCAAAATAACTTTTTCTATGGTGAAATAACAAAAAAGGGTATTAGCTTTTATAACATTACATGTAAGAATTGTGATGTGATATAAATTATTTTTACAATAAAATTACATAATAAATACCAAAATGTGTATAAATTAGATTAAAAATTAAAATTACAACATTAGTCCATACTAGAAGATGATAAAAATTAGGCCAATGTATATGTATTAAAAAAAATTGTAGTGCAATATATTATGCAGGAAAAAATATAGAAGCTATTTTGAAGAAAAAACATCCAAACACCTATTTTTTGTAAAAATCATTTTAATCACAAACCAACTTTTGAAAAAAACACCCAAACACACCTATTTTTGCAAAAGCCATTTAACCCCAAACCAACTTTTGAACACTAGTGGTCCTCATTGCGAGGGAAATAATTGACATTACGTTGGTGAGCGTCAGCATCTAAGAGCCTCAGACATCCAAGAGGTGTAGTTTGGTAGTCATTATAATCTCCTTCCCTTGCCATATAATCGACACAACGAATTAGATCCCTGAAAGTATGCTGCAATTTGATGTCACCATTACTAAAAAAAAGATCTCTTGTTTCGCCCACTAGGTCACGAAGAGGATGGTCAATCATGCAGTCTCTCATAAGAACGTTAAAAGCATCCAAAGAGTTAGTGTAGATATGGATTTTAAGAAATCCAAACTGTCTTGCCACTTCAAAACCAGTTTTGATGGCATAAATCTCAGCTTCGTTT
>JBAGKO010035710.1:0-10431 GCA_037177275.1 Acacia concinna | reverse complement strand
CAAATTTGGTTCTGTTTGAAGGAGAAGTACATGGAAAGCAAAGAGATCCAAAAACTTTCAAAAATGTATAATCAGGACATTTTTGGTAAAGGGAAAAATAAGGAGAAATGTTGTCCAAAATAGGGGTGGGAAGGCGATTAATAATGAAGGCAACATGTAAAACAACATAATGCAAGTAAATCAAAGGAAGATGTAACTGAAACATTAAAGTTCTAGCAATGTGAAAAATGTGTTGATGTTTTCACTCAACAACACTATTTTGTTCAAGAGTTTCAACACAAATACCAAAAATGTCATACCTTATTCTAGGATCTTTATTAGAGCTATTTAGTTGAGAATGAACCACTAATATTCTTAAGCATCTCAGAAAATTAAAATTTTTTCTTAAACACTTCAAACTGAAATACTTAATGTAGAAATCAGATTTTTTGAGGACTTTAGAATTTTGTAATTAATTTAATTCAACTTTAAAAATAGTGGTTCACAGCTCAAAACTAAGCTCTTCCAATGCTTTTCATAATAAAATAAAGACTCAATCTCATCAAGGTCCTATTGAATCTGGCATTTGCTCAAAATTCTGACTCTTCATAAAGATTTTCGCAGAAACTTCCAGAATTCTGATCCAACTTAGGAAAATCATATCGTTTTATCTACACATCCAAAAATTACAAATTACCGCTCAATTTAAACCTTAGGATGTGTAATTTTATCATATAAAATATCAAGATATGATTCAAATGTTTACCCTATAGAAATGAGGACACCAACTATACGTTCAGCTACACATCCTTCTTAGCTATGCTTATAATTTTTACCATAGATGAAGAGAAATTTAGGAACTCACCTTGATTAAAACCTATAGCTGCATGAGGGATCTAACTTCCTCTCTTTCTATTTTATTTTTTATTAATAATGCTAGTCGATCATGTTTTTTAGCCTCCTAAATTTCTTCACCCAAACTCCATTCAATACGAGTCAAGGTTAAGTTTCCAAGTGTCTTTGAAACTACAAGATTCCAATCTCTAGCACTTTCAATCAACTCCTGTTCTTTAATCATAAGAGTTGCAACTTGCATTACTTTTCGACTTAAAGCATCAACAACCACATTTGCTTTTCCTGGATGATATCTGATTTCATAATCATAATCTTTTAGCAATTCCATCCATCTCCTCTGTCTCATATTAAGCTCTTTCTGATCTTGCAAGTACTTGACACTTTTATGGTCACAATATAACTTCATGGTGGCTCCATAGAGGTAATGTCTCAATATTTTCAAAGCATATACTATTGCCACTAATTCTAATTCATGCATAGGATAGTTCTCTTTATGAGGCTTTAGTTGTCTAGATGCATATTCTACCACTCTGCCCTGCTATATCAGGACACATCCTAATCCATTTTTACTGTCATTGATGTAGACCACATAGATCTACTTCAGATTAGGAATAATAAGAACTGGAGTGGATGTGAGCCTCTACTTCAATTCTTGAAAACTTGCCTCACACTTATCATCCCACTCAAACGATTGATTCTTTCTGGTGAGCTTAGTCAGCGGCAAAGAAATTCAAGAAAAGTGTGGAATAAATCTTCTATAGTAGCCAGCTAAACCTAGAAAACTTCTAATCTCCGTCAAGCCTCTTCCATCTCAGTATTGCTTCGACTTTGCTAGGATCTACTGCAACCTGATCTTGAGAGATGACATGGCCCAAGAATCTAACTTCTGTTAACCAGAACTCACATTTACTGAGTTTAGTATACAACTGCTTCTCTTTTAAAATTCCCAAAACTATTCTCAAATGTTGCTCATGATCTTCTATGCTTTTGGAGTATATCAGGGTATCGTCGATGAAAACTACCACAAATTTGTCAAGATACGGCCTGAAGATTCTATTCATGTAATCCATAAATATTGTTGGTGCATTAGTTAACCCAAACGGCATTACTAAGAATTCATAATGCCCATATCGAGTCTTGAAGGCCATCTTTGGAACATCATCTACTTTTACTCTCAATTGATGATACCCTGAATGTAAATCGATCTTTGAAAAGATTTTGGAGCCTGCTAATTGGTCTAGCAAGTCGTCTATTTTGGGAAGTGGATAGTTATTCTTTACTATTACATTCTTCAGTTCTCTGTAATTAATACTAGTCTGAGGCTCCCATCTTTCTTCTTCACGAACAACATAGAGCTCCCCAAGGTGAGACACTGGGTCGTATAAACCCTTTCTCTAACAGCTCCTCTATCTGCTTCTTTAATTCAACCATTTCATTAGGAGCCATTCTATATGGGGTCTTAGAGAATGTCCTCAATGTGGCAGAAATCATGGTGATAAGCCATGTTTAGCAACATAGAATGTTTGCTTCAAATGTGGAAAGCCCGGTCACTATGCCAAAGATTGAAGCCAAAGAGTAGAAGACTTTTGACCTAAGAATCAAGGAAGGGTCTTTGCTTTGACTCATGAAGAAGCTTGCAAATCTCATGAGATGATACAAGGTAACATCATAATCAATAATTGCCTTGTACAAGCTGTATTCAATTTTGGTGCAAGTCATTCTTTTATATCTCATGGATGTTCTAGATGTTTGAAATTGCATAAAGATATATTACCGAATGATCTTGTTGTGTCTACTCCAACAAGGGTAAAAATTGTTACTGCCAATGTTTGCTTGAATTGTATAGTACAGTATGAGCAGTGTAGCAATGTGGTAGATCTTATTTGCATGCCTTTCTTGGATATAGATGTGATAATTGGCCTTAATTGGCTATCTGCTAACAATGTTCTCTTAGATTGTAAGAACAAGAAATTAGTGTTTCCTATCTCAAAGAAAAATCCAAGTATAGAAATAAACATGACCTTTATGTTAGTAGATCAAGCTGAAAGGTATCTTCAAAAGGGATGCCAAGGTTATGCAGTGTTCTTTTCAATTCAAGCAGAATCATACCTGCAGATAGATGACATATCTATAGCTAATGAATTTTTAGACGTATTTCTTGAGGAAATTAACGGGTTGCCTCCAGTGATGGAAAATGCCTTTAGAAGAATAAACATTAGTCATTTGAAACTCCTTCCCATTATCAGTGCAAACAATTTTAACTTTGTGATCAAATTGATTTTCAAGAAGTAAAATTAAGGTTTGAAAAGAAGAGCAAGCTTCAAATTTTTGTTTTAAAGGACATGCACAAGTGAATCTAGAAAAATCTTCTACAACTGTGAGACAGTAGTGATGACCTTGTGCAGATGAAACATGATATGGTCTCCAAATGTCAGCATACAATAATTCAAGACAAAAAGATGATTTAGAAACACTCTTGGGAAAAGGAATCTTTCTTTGCTTTGTATAGTGACATGTATCACAAACAGTACCATATGACGTATATGATATAAAGAGAAATTGCTGGGTCGGAATTGTAAAACACTACAAGAAAGATGTCCAAGGCGATAATGCCACAATTGGAATTGATTATTTGAAGTACAAGAAGAAGCAGAAACATTACCAACACAAGCAGATTCAAAAACATTGTTAATACAAGTATGTTTTGAATGATGAGTATTCAAATGATAGAGCCCTTAAAAAAGTTAAGCAATACGAGTAGTTTTCCATGTCTTCAACGCCTGTATGAGGCAGTGAGAAGAAGAGAAAACAAGATGACATGATAGATCATGGGTTAGTTGAGAAACATATATGATCTTAAAATGAAACTCTGGAATGTATAATACATTAGAGAGAAGAATATCTGAATTAATTTGGATAGTACCAGAAATATCAGTAATGACAGTTGAATTGGTAGGCAAAGTTAATTGAATGGGAGAAATTTTAGAATGGGAAATGAAATCATCTAATCAAATGACAAACATGTGTGATGGCACCACTATCAAGAATCCATGAATTGAAAGAATCAACAACTAAAGCAGTATATCTACATGCAGATTTGGAGTTGGGCATCAAAGTGAGAGTGGAAACTTGATTCACACAAGGAGCAATAGTAGGTGAGGCAGAAATAGAAGCATAAATATCTTGTGAGACAACATGTTTAGGTTGCGAAAGAGCAAGAATATGATTATATGATCCTGACTAATAGGACTGTTAGTTGCATAAGATGTAGTAGACAAAACACCATCATAAGAACCATAGAAGGTTACCAAATTGTTAATTGAAGCCTTGTTACGAGTCTTATAACTAGGAGGATACCCATGCTTTTTGTAACAAGTATTAACCGTGTGTCTTGGCTTACCACAATAGGTACAAGATTTGGCATTATTATTGGTAGGTTTCCATGAGTATTAGGCTAAGAATTTATACCAATAAGTGCCAAATTAACATATATAGACTCAAGATTACCATTCAATTCTCTCTCTTGTTGAATTACTAATGAAAAAACCTTGTTTATAGGAGGAAGAGGTTCCATTAGATAATTTGAGAACACACCCTGGAAAAACGTTCGTTGAGTCCTTTAAGAAATCTGATCACATAATCTTGTTGAAAATAGTCTTTAGCCAAGCAAGAACACTTAGATATAGGATAATATTAAGCAATTCATCCTAGATAATTTTTATGCGAGTGAAATATTCAGTGATAGACAAGTCACCTTGGCAAAATTGATATAACTCCTCTTTTAGTTCAGCGACTCTGAAGGCGTCACCATGGCTAAATCTTTCATGAAGGTCATTCCAGACGTCTACAACACAGTTGAGCCAAATCACGCTCTGTGCAATTGAAAGAGAGATAGACAGATTAAGCCATGTAAGAACCATTGTGTTACACTGTTTCCACATGAGGAACAATTGATCATCCTTCTCCGAAACTTGAAAGGATCCATCGACAAATTGATATTTGTTCTTATTCATGAGAGCTACTATCATCACTTGGGACTAGTGATGATGATTACTGCCGGTGAGAGTGGACGTGATCGGACCGAGATTGTCACCTAAATCGGTATGTCAGAATGATTGTGCCAATTAAAATGCAGTATAGGGGCAACCAATCGTTCTTCTCGAGGAGCGCTAATTGTAATTCATAAGTAACTAATTTTCAAGTGAAACCTAATGAATTGATCAATTTGGGGGTTTTTATGGTGCAACTAAACTAAACTAAAAAGAAAATCTTTTTGGTATTTTTTAGGGTTTTGAAAAGATAGCTTTAGTTGAAAGGTTCGTATGATGGTCTAGCCCCTCGATAATGGTCGCTCGGCTATCCTCGCTCTCTCAAAAGATAGTGGGAGTTTTCTAAATCTCTAAGTTAAATTTAAAAACCCCAAGCAATTGCTTGGGTCCAATGGTTTAATTAATGAAAACCTCTCCTTGAATCTAAGGTTAATTAATCATTGATTAAATTGTTGTCTAAGCCCCTTAGAGTGCATATGAAAAGATGAATGAATGAATGAACCTTGAATTGTTAATAAACAATCCGAGGGTTATGCATGAGCAGGAAATATATCACAATCATGACAATTAAACTAACTCACAAAAGTCTACTTATATAAAAAATTAAATCAATAATTCAACATCCATCCATATGCATAAATCAATCCAAATCTCATATTTCAATCATAATCTAGAACATCAAATCTAGTAAAATCTCTTAAATATAGGAAATCCTATAGAGAGATGAAGAGAAAGAAGATCTAAATAGAAAACTACTCTCCTGGTTATTCCTTCAAGCTCAAGCTTTACTTTCCATCATCGAGAGGCTAAGGGATTTAGCCTCTCATGGCTTCAAATCTTCTGCTAACGCTGTTGATCATCGAATCCATGAGATACTGTTGAGGCTTAGTGAGGAATTTGGTGAAGTGATGGTTTATGGTGGATAGATAGGATGGAATTTGGTGTATGGATGGTTAGGGTTTGAATTAGGGTTATGTAGTTAAGAGGAATTGGGAATTTAGGGTTTTAGGATGCCGTACTCTGAGATCTCATGAGTCAAGTCCATCTCTAATAATTGATTAACCCCCCTTTTATATGCTAATCAAGAGCCCTAATAAAAAAATACATCTTTGTAGATCACGATATGAGGTCGTAATCTCATATCTTCCCAGTCACAACCTGGTTTCGTGGAAAATCATCCTAGGCTTAACTTTGCTTTAAAATGCACAGCTTCATTAAATTTCCCAGGTTGCGACCTCACAGGTCCAAATCACGACCTCAGGTGGCAGAATACTATTCTCCATGTGCTTTGGCCTTCAAGCTCCAGTGTCTCGATCCTTGATCCATCTTGGGCTCCAATTTCTCCTTTGATTGCCTGAAAAAATCATCACAAAGAGGCTTTACCAAGGCAAGTGAAGAATCATATAAAGGAGATAAAATAATCTTATTTTTACCCTTTAAATCAGCACAATGTAAAGTATAAACCATGTAATTCAAGAACTCTAAATACAATGCATAATAAGGGTAAAAGTATGCCATTTAGTTAGAAAACACTCAAGAAAACCATGTAAATATCGTGTCATATCACGACAACACGAGAATGAGGCTAGGTTATCATTCAGATGCATATAAAAATAGTTACTTGGATCTTGAATCAAGGAAGATGAGTCCAAACTAGATGAGCCCATTAGATCTTTGTGAACCACAAATCAATCAGAATGGAATAATCAATCATAAGTCTTAAAGAGAAGAAATCGCCTGTCAGATTGAAAGAAAGAGCAATCGCAATTTGGATTGAAAGAAGGGTTTTGATAAAGAAAGAGGTAGATAGTGAAAAAAGCGAAAGGTAAAGTAAGGCGATAGAATCGAGAAAGAAAGAGAGAGAAATATTCAGAGCAGCTCTAATACCATAAAACGTAATAGGAACAAAAAGGGATTTATTCTCATTGAATAATTTTAGTATGTACAAGGTCCTTATATACACTTCAATTTATCTATAACAACTAATAATGTAAGTACAAATTGGTTACAACTATCTAATTGAATATTTGTATATGTGGCAGTAAAATACATATAATGAATCTAGAAAAATCTAATTCTAAGTGATTGACTCTATTACTGCCCAATAAATCTCTGTCGTTTTCTCCTTTAAGCTCTATTGTCTCCCCATGATGCTAAAAGCTCTTGTTTTATGTTTATTCCATTCTCTTGCTCTTCCATCTTAGTTTCCAATTCTTTAGTGACAGCAAAATGGCAAAAGAATGGGCTTGTTTGAGGGGCTTAAAATGTGTGGCTAGGGAGTTGGGATTTAAAAGAATTGAAGTTGCATGCAATGCTGAACAAATTATCATAGAGCCGAATGAATTGAAACAGATAAAGAGATGTTATACACTGTCCAACCAAATCATGCAACCACTTCAAGATTCAACATTCAAAATGAGTGGTGGATCCGATCGGCTCCAACATGTTTATTAAGAGAGTAACAGCCAACATGTTTGCACACAAGCTTGCTTCCATACTAGAAAGACTGTTTGGAGGGCTCATCTGATGAGATTTCTACCTAGATCCATGTCATCATGAGACTTTGAGAAGAATTGTGATGTATGTATGTAGCACATCCAGGTTTTTCCCTATTATATTTCACCAAAAAACTCTTATTGATCCAATTCAAAATTTTGAGATAGACTGACTGAATGGTGGGGTGTAGCACTAACTCAAATACTAACTTTTGAGATAGAGTTCCCCATCTCACTTACTTACCCATCTTATAACAGCCGGATTATTGGAAGTCGTAATGGAGACCATTGCGTCTCTCCCTCTTTTAGCGTTGTTCTTCATAAGTCATGGCACCATGGACCAACTCCAACCTTCCACTGCCTATTATCTCTACCCAATATTTGTCTAAATCTCATCAGAGAGCTCAAGTCTCTCTTTCCCTGAATCAAAATGTTGAGAGATATCATCATTGTCATTACGGTAGATCTGCACCATTATCACTTATTTAATCAATTTTTCATTCATCTCTTTTCTTCTTCTTTGTTTATCCTTGTGTCCTACCTTTATTGTCACACTTTCATATTTCAATCATTTTATTTTTGCCTCTAGCATTGATATGCTTGCATGTCTGATCTAGCTCAAATCAAAAGAAATCGACAATTTCTCTTCATGGTTCGAAGATTGCTGGGTATTTAAAGAAATCCTCTCCTGGATCTGCTTGCATGTGTTTGATCCAACTCAGATGAAAGGAGATTAACAAATTCTCTTCAAGGTTTGAAGATCACTGGGTATTTGAAGAAATCCTTTCTTGGATTATGTTAAACATGCAAATCTGTTGTTGTTCTGGTTCTTAGAATTCTCCGGCTAGTCAATCCGTTCAAAAGAAGATCTCTGAATTATATGCTTTTACATGGTTCATGGTTGCTGCAAGGATTTTCTATTACTCTACTTCCATGGAAAACAAACACCACCTCTCCTACTATGCCTAGGCATATTTTTCGAGTCTGGATTCAAATTCATGGACTACCTTTGAAATATTACAATGTGGAGATAGCACATTATATTGGTGAGCAGTTTAGAAAATTTCTTCATTATGATGACAAAAGTCATTTAAATTGTTATGGTATGCACATTCTGTAACATCCCAAGTTTTATTTATCAAAATTCCCCGAGAATATGACCAATTAAATGGAATAGAATAGTGGATTTTTGTGTAAGAATCATGGCCAAAGTAAGTTTTGGCTGATTGCTGGAAAGAGACATGAAGCATTTTTGTTGTGCATTATTTTTGCCTAGGCTAATAATGTCCAAAAATCATGAAACTTTCCAGTCTAAAAGGAGACATGTCAAACTGTAATTTGATATGTCATTTGTATTATTTGGATGCATATATTAAGAAATTTGAATTTTTGAAGTTTGCCTAGTGAAATTCGCTTGCTTTTGGAACAATGTACAAACATGAATTTACTGGGAATGTTCTAATTCCAATTGAGCAAAAAAAGTATTTCTTCCTAAAACTAGACTCAAAAAGGGAGATTTAAGCTTTGGAATCACCTCAATTGGATACTTGTACAATTAGATATGAAATTTCAAATTGGATGAAAATTCTGTCCATAAATCTAAATTTTCATAAATGTAATGGCAAACTTGTAATTAGTGGCCCAACCAAGGATAAAAAGGGAAGAATAAAATTGATCTCAAGGGCAAGATTGAGAGATCAAATTAGAGGCCAAGATCTTGTCTTGAAAGATAAATATCAAGACTAAGTCAAGTAGAATGAGTGGCCATGGATTAAAGTTTACTATTTAATTATAATTAACACATTTTGTAAACATGGCTTAAGGCAAATGAAAGGGCAATTGCAGCCATATTTTCGTTCAAGGTCAGAAACAAGAGGGGGAGAGAGAGCTTGAGGAGAGAAAGAGAAAAGAGAAGGAGAAAGAGAAGAGGAAGAAAGATCAAGGCAAGTTTAAGCTAAATATCTTCCATTTCTTTTAGGTTTCTTGACTCTAAATCTCTTCTAAACTCTTGGGAAGCCTTGATTCCATGTGTAGCAAGAAGAAAATCAAGAGAAAAGGAAGATAGGGTTCAACCTTTAGAGAGAGAAAGCAAAAACTCAAGAGGTAATTTCTAAAATCTTGTTCTTCTTGTGATTTGTGATGATTATTAGTGGTTCTTGTGGTTGTTTGGGTTGATCTGATTTGGTTTGATGATTTTGGAGGCATGAACCCTAAGGGGAGGTTCTGTCCAAATTTCTAAAAAATTTGAGAAAGCATGTAAAACATGGTTAAAGAAGTTATTTAAGGTGTAATAAGGGTGTTATGTTGAAAGAAGCATGAAAATCCATTTTCTCCAATTTTCCCCTATATCTGTCCAGACCTGTTTTAGGTATGAAAGTGGTCTATTTTGATGGTTTTGATACTTCCAAAGGGTTTAAGATGAAAAATTGTATGGGGTCAAGGCAGGGAAATCATTTTGGACATAATAGGATTAAAATTGGCATTTTTGTCCAAAATGAGTATCATTTTGGTTTGCACTTGTTTCAGGGGGAAGGAGTGGGATTTTAATAATTTTGAGTGCATAAATAGAAGGAAATAGACATGTACCCCTAAGGGCAATTTAGTCAATGTGCATTTTTGGGGAAAATAATTATGGTATAAGTTTATAAATGAAGAATGAATGAGTAATCACTCATTTATTATACCTTTGGTATTTTAGGGTCAATCTTTAACTAGAAGACTAAAGACTCGATAAGGGAAAGACAAGCAGGCTGGAAAGGCGTCCAGGTAGTAGCTCTAACCTTCATACTTTATGTGATTGTTTATATGCTGTCACGTTATGTGATATGAATTGTCAATGGCATACCTAGTTGTAGTGTGGGAAAAGCACAAGTACCACCAATGGGAAAAGCACAAGTATCACTGACCCATGTAGGACCTAGTTGAGGTGAGATATACTGGTAATTTGCATGTGAAGTGCATTGCACCTAGCCAAGTAAGGCTAAGGTGTTGATATGAGATGTTGTGACATGGATGTTCTATTACATTATGTAGTGTATTGCATGTATATATTT
>JBAGKO010035699.1:0-10432 GCA_037177275.1 Acacia concinna | reverse complement strand
AGTACATACACCATTTTACAATCATCCATAAACAAAATAGGGAAGCTACATAACATGCTTTAACTATCTCTGCTTCCCGAGGTATCTTCACCTACATTGTGGAGAGGATAAGGTTTCTGGAGAAACCTCAGTAGCAAAACACTAACCATTAACATTATAATGCGATGCAAGTCATGCAATATGCAATGCTCGTAACTTACTCATCTAGTGCCTTCTCTCGGAACTCACCGTGTATAAGGAGCATGCATATGACTCCATCTCTATCACCTAGCCATGACATTAAAAACAGAGAGTCATACGTTTCATACATACTTGCTCAATCACAACACGGTTATACAAGCAATAGCATAAGGGAGACAAGCATAGCAATTATAAGTCAATGTTAGAAGTTCTTGCTACCAGTCACTTAAAACAATGCAGGTGCCTTTCCTTTGCTTCTTGGGATACTGGATGACTCCTCTGTGATGCCTAGATATAACATAACACATAGGCATCAATATATGCTATTGTCACTAGCCTAGAACCCATTTCCTCTTAAACTTGGATTCCGAACTACCCTTATCCTTTAACTGATTTCAGAGGCTAATCTTACACAATTTCTGCCTCTAAATCCATTTATGATATTCATTTCATCAAAATCACACTCCCTCTAGCTTTTCTTCTTTGGCCGAACGCTAATCCCTTTTAGGGGTCCTTGGTGATTTCATCGGTTCGCTGTTCCGCATGTGTTCTTTCAACCTTTTCTTAGGTAAAACACTGTTCTGAACACATTGGAATGGTCAAACCAATGAAAATAAACCATAACATACCCTAGGGAGCTTGGCCAAAATCCCCATCTCTCACATAAGGAAAGAACTCAACATAAATCAAGCTTATACACCAACACCTAGCCTTTTCTAGCCCTTACAAACCTCAAACAACTCTAAACTCTCCCTCCCTTTGCTTGACTAAATCCATGGATAACATTTCCCCCCTTAGAAATGCCTCTAGAACCATGGAGAAGAGGAGGAGAATGAAAGGAGATATAGGCTAGAACATACCTTAATTAGAGGATTGATTGGTGTAGCTTGATTCTCCTTGAAATTCTGAGCAAGAGGGTTGAGTTTCTAAATGGCCAAAACCTCCCCAAGGTGTCCTCTTTATGCGCCAAAGTGAAGGGGGTTTGCCTCCTATTTATAAAACTTTGCAATGGTATATCCGTAATTGGGAGCAACTTTAAGAAAATATTATTTTAATCCTCCCCCTCTCACCTTGCGCCACCTCCCCCTTTTCTACGAGTGTGGCTTCTCTCCTTGTCCCTTCCCCTCCTTGGCCCTCCAGATTTATATTTTATAAGTCTGGACCATTGGATATTTGATCTAATGGTCTTAGAAGGCCAATGACAAGGAGAGAAGCCAATGAGCTTTTCTACACTCCTCTTGGCTTATACTTCAAGCCAATGATGGCACATGGTCCCCTTGGACTTGTGGGGCCCACCTAACTTAGTATATTGTGACAGTTTATCCTATACTGCCTTAATAAATCTAAAAATTTCAAAAAATTCATTTCTCATAGAAAAATTTCCAAATTTTACCCAAAAAATTATAAATATCATAGGAGGCTACCATAAAAATTTCATCATTTTTCAATGTCTGGAACTCCCAAAATTAATTTTTCTCTGAAAAAGTCCCTTATACCAGCGATAAACCGATATTCAACAATTTTCAATAATTCCTCTAGACTTCCTCTCAACCTCCAAATAACTTTATAATTCCTCTAAAATATTGTACTAATTTTCCCCAATCCCAATCCAGAACAACAAGGCCTCTAAATATCTGATATAATTAATTTCTGGCCAAAAACCCGGTCCGGCCAAAAATTAATAAAATATTTATAAAATCACAAAAAATTAATATGACCTATAAAAATCATTATGACTATCCCATAATGTTTTGGATGCTCTAAAATAATTTATGAGACTTTATGGGAATTTTCAGGGCTTTCGGACCTGACCAAAATTCAGCCTCTATCTTTGCCAAATTTTACTTTTGCATATAGGTTATTCCCTAGGCTTCACTTCAAAAGTCAGGAGATCTCTCTCTTCTCTACTAGTTATGGCCATTTATTCATCCCAAATACCTCTTTATGTCTCGAAAAATAGGGTATGACCCTTAGTCTATCCAAAATTCTCTATTTAGGCCTTAAAAATTGTTGGGATGTTACATTCTCTCTCCTCCCATGTTTTCATTTTAGCTTTTTTTTTGCCAAAAGTTTCCCCCCACTATTTAGCTTTTCATTTTTCTTTATTTTTTTGTTATTGGGAAAAATTACAACTACGTACCTTTTTTTTTACTCCACTTTTCACTCTCTTTTTTGATCCGAAGAGAGCAACTAATTCCCCTCCATTCACTATTTGCTTCTTTCCTCCACCCTTTATTTCATAAATCTCAGTAAATAGGAACATATTTAATCTCCCTAAATAAAAAGAATTTGGGAGAACTTTATAAAAATAATATATTTTATCCTGAGAACTGAATCTACAGAGATATATAAATATAATTTTTTACAAATACAACATCATATATCCAAAATCTACATTTCTATTTGTATATGATCTTGTGTTTTTTAAATATTTAAATTTATTGGACTTTGGATATATGATGTTATATTTGTAAAAAATTTCTATTTATATATCTTTGTAAATTCAGTTGTCAGGATAAAATATATTCTTTTTATAAAGTTCTCCCAAATTCTTTTTATTTAGGGAGATTAAAGCTGTTCCTATTTACTTAGATTTATAAAATGAAAGGTGGAGGAAAAAGACAAATAGTGAATGGAGGGGAATTAGTTGCAACTCTCTTCAAATCCATAAAGAGAGTGAAAAGTGGAGTAAAAAAAGGGTACGTAGTTGTAATTTTTCCCAATAACCAAATTTTTTTTTTAAAAAAAGCTAAAATGGGGGGAACCCAAAAGTCTTTCATTGTTTTGGCAAAAAAAAAGCCAAAATGAAAACGTGGGGAGGAGAGAGAAACTGCGTGAACGACTTTAGAAAAAAATTTAAAAAAAAGCTAACAGGTGGAGAAAGAAAAATGGAAGGTGGACGACTTATTCACATTTTGAAAGTTGTTCACCCGGTGAACGATTTTAAGTGCACTATATGGGTAAATAATTTTAATTTTGTAGTATGTAGGTAAATTTTTTTACTGTTCACAGTATTTGGATAAAATTGCTGGCTATTTTCATGTTAAATAAGACTAGACTAAATTTGGTGGGTGCAAGCCCCTTTATCAGTAACAGTACTAGCCCAACCACCTGGAAGCAGTCCAATCTTGTGCTGACCCAATTAGTCAAACAAATTCAAATCATCGACTTGGCCTAGTAACCTTGTGATCGTTAAACTCAGTCTATCCTGGAGCAACGACAGTTTAATTTAGTAAGACCAAGTAAATCACCTGTCTGAAAAAAGTGGAGCACATGCACCTAGCACCCATTCATAGGGAAGGAGTTATGTGTAGGAGTTGGTCAATGAAGTTTTAGCCGAAGCAGGTTGTCTCGAGCCCTTAAAGGTAGCAACGTCTTCCATAACAATAGGAACCAACCATTCTTGAAATCTAGCAACAACTAAATCATGGAAGAGGCTATATAATCGACAAAAGGTAGAGTAGAAACGATGGAAGTCAATTAGATTCTTACTTACTCTAAACTGAATTATACTTTTGAATTCTCTAGTGGTATATCCATCTTAGACCTTTAGCACCACAATTTTGTATCCCATGTTAACATTTCTAGAATCAATGAAATTCCCTTGTTCGACTGCACATTTTTTTATAACTATTTTAGCTTCTGATTTATGTTGTTGGTGATCCGTTGTTTGTTAATCTGCTTGAATGAAATATTGCTCGAATTATTTGGCGCCAACCGTAGGGACCCAACAGCATCGTTTTCAAAAAACTTCACTTATCTTTCTTTTTTGTACTCTCCCATCCATCTAACCATGAAAAGAAGGCTTTATAGTGTGATTGTATAGCCCGAAGATCCTACCCCCAGCGTTGCAGAACTAACCCAAACGAACATATGGCTTATTACAAGCAGAGGATGGACATGGTTCCAATCCCCTATGATATTCGTGAGGCATGCATATACAAAGGGTTTTGGTTCAATGTGACCGGGTTGGGGATGGAGTGGTTCACCTTCCTTCTGTCTCACTTTATAACATCATTCGTGAACTTAAACGATGCTTTTGTATAGTAGTTTTCCAGTAGTAGTAAATTGAAAAAGCAACTAAACAACCTATACAAAATTGTGCACAAGAAAGGAGAACTGTTGTGTGACTTCTTGGGACTGTTTAACCTGGAAAAAGTCAGCATAACCGGTTGTCGCATTATTATCGCCATTGCTGCATTTAGGGAAGGTGTATTGCTTGACTCTGACCTTTATACAGAGTTAACTAATTATACATACAATTCTATAGAAGACGTGCTGGCTCGAGCTTGGGCCCAGATGTAATGGGAAGAGGATGAAGTCAATGAGCATAAGCGTCACTCCAAGTCAAATAACTCCTCAAGCAAATCAAATCGCAACCTAGGGGGATTTGGCCTAGGATGAAGGATTGTACCATACCCAACCTTATAGAAGGATAATAACCAGTTGCACCATGTTAACCATCTCACCGACTTAGACCTTCCACCCAGGTTAGAAGCATACAATTTTTTTGTGACTGTAGGTGAGATCGCATAGGCTTTATCCAACATGGGAGAAAGTGTGAAATGAACCCTGAAGATGAAAACTTACTCAAATAGATGAGACAATCCAAGTGGCACGACTTCCATAAAGATCATGGGTACCATACGATAGATTGCATTGCCCTTTGGTTTAAAGTACCAGAGCAACTTAAGCAAGGCAATTGATACACCTACTAAAGCAAGGTGGCAAAAAAGCCTCAAAGGATGAATGCCCAATTCAGTACAGTCAAGCTCCAGTTAACCTTTCACGCAATCCAAAGACCATAAACTGTATCACAAGTGGGTCAGAGATTAGTAGCACCACTTTCTCTGTTGCCAAATGTCACACTCGTAGCTTGCCTAAAGACTTCGTCAGCAGACCTGTTGCACCAGACCAAGCTGGTAGTACCGAAAAATCGATCATGTTCTCCTACAATAAAGTTTGTGAGTTGGACCATCCATATTATGACACACTGGTAATCTTTGTTTACCTAGGTAACTTTAGTATTAAGCGAGTGTTGGTGGAACTAAGTGGTTTAGTTAATATCATTTACATGGGAGCATTATGAGAGATGGGGGTAGAGTCCAAGATAGTTAGGGCACCGTCTATGCTGGTCTTCAATAATGGGACCCTAGTCATACTATTGGAGATATAAGACTTCTAACTTATGTTGTCGGGATAAACCTCCCCATCAAATACAAAGTGATAGATTGTCTCTCATCTTACAACGCGTTGCTAGAAAGACCTTAGATTCATAAGATGAAGGTCGTACCATTTATGTTGCACCAAGTCATCAAATTTCAAACACCCTGGGGAGTTAGGCAGATTGAAGGTGACCAGAAATGGAGGAGTTAGAAGAGATCCTATTAGACCAAGTTAGCCAGAGAAGAAAATCTACTTGGGGTTTAACCTTTTGTCAGACGTATAAGGTAAGAATATATCTACTTGGGGTTTAACCTTTAGACCTGGAAGTGATGACGTATTGCCATAATATTAACCCAACCTTTCATCTTGTAAGACATAATTGTCAGAAGTTTGCCCTAAAAAGAAATTGGGTTATAAATGAAGAAGTCTAGAAATTGATGGGTATATGGTCTGTCAGAAAGGTCTAGTACCCATAATGGCTAGCCAATATGGTCGTCGTACTCAAGAAGAATGGGAAGCAACGAGTGTGTATAAACTCCCTTGTAAATGTGACTGCTGGCCATAAGCTCCCAAGCTTCATAGACACATTCTATGGGTACAACCAAATTTTAATGTACCACGAAGACCAAGAAAAATCACATTTATAATAGATCGGGGGGCTTATTGCTACAAGTAATGCCTTTTAGCCTTAAAAATGTGGGGCTACTTACCAATGTATAGTCAACAAAATGTTCACCAGACTGATTAGGAAAACCATGGAGGTTTACATAGATGACATGCTTGTCAAGTCATTACATGCAGAACAACATGCATCACACTTAGGGCAGGCCTTTGTTCTTTTGAGGAAATAAAATATGAAACTTAATCTGAAAAAAGTGCTCCTTCGGCATTATGTCTGGTAAGTTTCTGGGATATTTGGTGTCACAATGAGGTATCAAGATCAACCCTAGATGAATTCGAGCCATCTTGGAGATACCATCGCCTCAAGGCGTGAAGGATTTGCAGAAACTAACTGGGCATGTGGCCGCCCTCAGTAGGTTCATTTCTCGTTCCTCAGAAAAATGCCATATGTTCTTTGATGCTCTAAGGAAGAATAAAACCTTCTAGTGAGACAGCTTTGCAACAACTAAAGGAATACTTAACTCATGCCCCACTCATGTCCAAGCTCGAAGAAGGAGAAACCTTGTTCGAGTACTTAGTTGTCTCACCCAGAGCGGCCAGCGCAGTCTTAAGGAGAGATAATCAGGGAAAGCAACGACTAGTTTATTATACTAGCAAAGCCTTGCTAGACACAAAAACCCGGTATTCTCTATTCAAAAAATTGGCATCTTACTCATTTTTGATTCTAGAAAGATCTGCCCAATTTTTAATGACACCCTATCACAGTGATTACAACATACCCACTGAAGAATGTGCTACATAAACTAGAAATATCTGGTAGACTAGTTAAGTGGGCAGTCGAACTAAGTGAGTTTGACATAACTTACCTCCTTTAGCAGCTATTAAATTATAAGTGTTGGCAGACTTTGTGGCGGATTTTTATCCATAAATGCATATATAAGCGAACAGGGAGCTGCTAACCATAGATGGGAAGGACCATAACTCTAAGTGGACGTTATATGTCAACAGAGCTTGTAACGTGAAAGGTATTGGGTTGGGAGTAGTGTTGATATCACCTAACTAGGATGTGATTTGTCACTCTATTTGTTGTGGTTTTAAAGCAACTACTAACGAAGCTGAGTATGAAGCTCTAATTACAAGACTCCAGATAGCCAAGGAGGTAGGGGTCAGATGGTTAAAAGTCAGGAGCAACTCTCAGTTGGTCTCCAAACAAATGGATGGGTCCTACTAGGTAAGAGACTCACACATGCAAGCTCACTACAACCTGACAGCATCAATACTCTAGGACTTTGATGAGCTCCAAATAACCCAAATAGGGAGAGAAGACAACAAGGAGGCAGACGCCCTGGCCTGGTGGCATCTTTCATCCAAATTGACCAATCAACGGCTATACCAATAATCCAATTACAACACTTTGCTATCTACCCCGGCACAAGTATGGTACAATCTAACCATCTGACTTGGGATTGGTGAACTCATTTGCTTAGATATTTGTAGGAAGATATCCTACCTAAAGACCACAACGAGGAACACCCTGTAAAAGTGAAAGCAACAATATTCTGCATCTTAGACCATCTTCTCTATAAATGGTCCTACGCGGGTCCACTTTTAATGTGCACCGGACCACATGAAGCTAAGTACGTGCTACATGAATTCCATGAAGGAGAGTACGAAGACCATACTGAAGTAAGAAGTATGGTTTAAAAAACCCTTAGATCTAGGTATTACTGGCCGACTATGTAAAAAGATGCAATCGCACTGGCTAGTAGATGTGACCACTGCTAAAGGTTTAGCAACGTTACTTACCAACCCCCGGAGACCCTCAATGTGTTACTCCAATGTGGCGAGGTATGGATATCATTGGCAAAGTAGTCTACGTATTGCTGCTGATGGACTATTTCATTAAATGGATCAAAGCCAGATTGTTCATACAGGTACAGGAAACATATGTTATTGAAGTTGTATGGAAAAATGTGGTTTATTGGTTCAGTCTACCCAAGGAAATAGTGTGTGACAATGGCTCTCAGTACATAGGTCAGAGATTCCAAAACTTCTGCTAGAATTAAGGGATCAGACTATGCTTCTCTACCCTGAGAAATCCACATTCAAATGGACAAGCTGAGTCTAGCAACAAGACCATTATCAACTCCCTCAAGAAAATGTTAGACAAGGCTAAAGGTGGGTGGGCGGAAGAACATCCAGTCGTCCTATGGGCATATAGAATGACCTCATACACTTTTACCGAGGAAATACCTTTTTTTCTAGTATATGGGGCGGAGGTAGTCATCCCTGTCGAAGTTGGCCTACCAACCCTACGTTACACTTAGGCAGATGAATAATCAAATCAGAAAGCCTTGGCGAACTAGTTAGACTTACTTGACGAAAGGGGTGAACAAGCTTTAATCAGATTAGCGTTGTAC
Source organism: Acacia concinna (assembly GCA_037177275.1). Lineage (NCBI taxonomy): Eukaryota > Viridiplantae > Streptophyta > Magnoliopsida > Fabales > Fabaceae > Acacia > Acacia concinna. The sequence goes on along the minus strand of JBAGKO010035699.1, from coordinate 2,045 downwards.
CAATAGAAAATAGCATGTTACTACAATAAAAATGTATGGGCTAGGCAATTCTAGGTGGGGTTTGGGTACTACGTAAGGTCTTCCAAAATGTGCAAGACTCCTAGGACGAGAAGCTGGGTTCGACCTACAAAGGCCCATACTTGGGATGATCGAACAAGAAGCCTATCAATTGCAGGGTAAGGATGGACGAACTATATCACGAATTGGAACGCAATCCACCTAGAATGGTATGTATTCTGAATTAATTGATGTGAATTATTAATTATAGAACTAAGACTAACACAATAAACAAGGATCTAATACATGATAACACATGCCACCTGTTAATAAGACAAATGCTACTTGCTATATAGTCTGGGTGTGCTTGGCTAGTCTAACCAATGGATCCTTTTCAAATTATATTATCATTCTAGCCTTACTACGACAACGATCACATTAAAAGGCTACGGCCTAAGAAGGGTAAACAAGCTACGGCTTGACCTGCTACAACATTCTATGGCCTAATTACGGCTACGGCCACATCATCAAGCTATAGCCTAAGAAGGGTTAATAGGCTACAGCTTGACCCGGTACGATAGGCTATGGACACACCAATAGGCAATTACCTCATAAGGGTAAGTAGGCTATGACTTGACCTGTTATGATAGGCTACGACCTCTATTGAAACTCTAATATGATTTATTAAAATTGTCTCCATTCTAACCTATGATAACATATTCGATAGCTCCATTCACTAATAGGACCTTGGGCACGGCCTCGGCTCACGAACTCACTAGCTTGACTAGTTGTAGATCTACTTCTTAATTTTATATTGCATACTTTAATTTTTGACAACTCCCAGCCCCTCTTTAAGAAGGGCTCTCACCGCTCCTTTCGCAAATTATATTCAAAAGACTGATGTCTATGTTAGGCAGATGAAAAAGTTTAAAACTCAAATAGTTGAATTGTGCATTTCGGATTGCCATTCCATCTTATTATTAATAGGTTCAATTATATTCTCAACCCAACTACTGTTAATGTTTGACTCAGGCATGTAGCCCCATCCATTGTTTTAGCATCTTTATAGGTTACACTATGTAGAAAAGCCGTCGATGACACACAAATATAAAAGATCATGTTCATGCATGTAAGGATCTATAAGAAAACCAGGATAAACAAATGGAGTATTAACATAACAAAATGTAGTAGAGTAGGCCGACGTACCGGAGGCGCCAGCCAAACCACTCCTATATTCATTAAAAATATTGTCAATGGCCACACAGGGCCACAATAGTCATGCCTATTCAAGCCAAAAATAAAATTAAAAAAAAGAGGGTCATGAAAACATAAAAGAAATTGAAGAGGAGACACAACCCCTTATATAATTTTTTGTTGCCCCCAGGTAAAGCAGATGTGGTGTTATCATCTACTGCGATAGCCTTACCCCCACACTGCTGGTTGCTCCTCCCGCTGGCACCACTACAACTACGTCCGCTAGTCTATCATCTACTTTACCCTTAGACATCTCTAGCTCAAGGCGCATCCACAAGTAGCCTCATATTCTTCGATAGCCAGGGCAGAATCTCAGGCCGACAACTTCCTCGCTTAGTGCTCTCAAAGAAGCTATGCCCAAGTTTGGAGATAGATATCATTGACCGTGTCAAGTAGGGGTGAGTAAATTAGAATTGAAACCGAAAACCGAATTGAACCAAACTCAATTCAGTTTTTAGTTGAATATTCGGTTTTTATTTATTGAAAATTTTGGTTTCGGTTTTCGATTCAGTTATTTAGAAAAAATTCAGTTAAAATCAAAAAACCAAAATATATTTATTTATTTGATAATTGCATTTTTTTTAATAAATAGGTTTAAATTTTGAATTATATTAGATAAAATCTATATTTATATTAAATCTCTTTGATTTATTTTATGTATTTGTCCCCAAAATCTAATTTTCAAGATTAAAAAATAGTATATATATAAAATTTATTCATATATATATATATATATTATTTTATAAATAATAAATTAAAAAATCGGTTAATGCAGTTTTTAACCGAACCGAACC
>JBAGKO010035688.1:0-10433 GCA_037177275.1 Acacia concinna | reverse complement strand
TAAAATTAATTTTTCTTTTTTCTGGTATAATTTTTTAATTTTACAATATATATATGTATAATATATTCACTAATATTAATGTCCCTTCAGTCATTTACCACAATAAGTTACTTTTTAACATATCAACCAAACACATTTTACTTTTATATAAGTCACTTATACTACCATCAATCCAAATATACATAATCTGACTTATCTATAAGTCCGATTACAAATAAGTCACTTATCCTACCGTTATTCCAAACACGCCCTTAGAGATTTGGAGGAGGAAGCATGATAAAAGGTGACAAAGTTAGTTAAAAAAAGGTGTTAAAAGACTTGACATATCCTATTCCCTCTGGTTTTCTACGACCTTATTCCCTCTATCCCTCTTCATTCGTAGCTTTCTTTTTGCTTTTCTTTTTGCAAGTTCTATGACAATTCTGTTACTATCATTGCTCTGTAATTGTTTAACAGTGATTCATCAATATATCCTATGATTTTAGGGCATTATTAGACTATTGCATTGTCATTGTTTATCACTGTTACATTTGGTGCTTTCATCCTTCGTATTTTTCCTCCCATGGTAGAGAATACTTGCCTTAAGGATCTCTAATCGGGCGTCAAGAAATTGTCGGATTTCATGAATGCGTCGTCCACTCGTTTTTTACACATTGATGAGCATTTGAATTGTGTGGACAGCCGCTTCAATAATCTCGATCACATGATGAAAACCATGATGCAGTCGATTGAAGCCTTACAACCCCCTATTTCTGCTAGTAGTTCCAAGATCAAATTGCCTGCTTTCTTGTTGAATTCTTCGACTCCTCACGTTCAACAACTTATTAAGATTGTCAAGATGGATTTCCCTCGCTTCGATGATTTTAATGCACTGGATTGGATTTTTAAAGTGGAACAGTATTTCAAATATTATGAGGTCCTTGATCCTCAATGTCTCGTCATCGCATCCGTGCATTTAGATATATGGTTCCATCCTTTCTTGGTTTCAAATGCTCGAGAAGGCTGGCTGTGTTTCTATATGGGTAGTATTAGCTCGCACAGTCGAGGCGCAGTTTGGCCTATCACCCTTTAAGTGTGCTCGTTCTCAACTCTTCAAACTCACACAATTGTCAATAGGAGGAGTGTTGGAAGACTATAACACCAAGTTTTTGGCCCTCTCTAATCGCACGGAATATCTTCCAGAAGCTGTATTCTTGGATTGTTATATTAGTGGTGTATGGTTTGATATTAGTCGAGATGTCCAAGTACAACAACCTCATAATGTCATTGGTACCATGTCTTTAGCTCGTTTACTCTTGGATCCATCGTTATCTATTGGATCTGTGCCTCGGCCACCATCGACAGAGACCATGAAACCTATATCCTTCCCTAGTACTCCATTATTCCCGTCGGCAATGGATAGCACGGGGAAAGTGAATTTGCCGTCGTTATTGCCAACTCCTAGGCAACCCCCAATCAAGCGCATTACACCTGCTAAAATACAGGTTCGTTGAGAGAAGGGTCTCTGTTATACTTGCAATGCTAAGTTCAGTCTATCTCACTGTTGTCCCAATAAACAACTCATACTACTTCTTAGTGAGGAAGATACATTGGTTGAGCACGAGGATGATTTTAGGCGCATCGACTTAGACGCCACTCTCTATCATTTATCCTTACATGCTTTACAAGGCATATATGGCCCTGCGACAATTAGGTTTTTGGGCACCATATAGGGTACGCAGGTACAAGTTTTGTTAGATGGGGGCAGTTCAGATAGTCTCATTCACCTGCAAATTGTTCAGCATTTACAACTTCCAAGAGAACCCACACTAGAGTTACGGGGTACTGGGTGGCACTGGTATGGTGCTCGTAGTATAGAATGGGTAACAAACATGCCTTTGCTTATTTCTGGTCACACTGTTATTAACTTTCTTTGTCATTCCTATCACGGGGGCCGACGTGGTCATTGGCACTGATTAGCTGGAAACGCTGGGTCCTCATGTTTCTAACTATAGCTCTTCCACCATTAAATTCCTTCAAGACGAGCAGTTTGTCACTTTGAAAGGATTATGGGGTCTTAATATTTCTCAAGCTTCTTACCTCTGAATTTTTTTCACTTGAGCCGATTACTTGTTTGGAGGCAGTTAATTTGACGTCGAATGACATGTCATAGGATCTCACTTCTTGTTTGGCTCGATTTCATACCATTTTTATGGCTCTGCATTGTTTTGTCTCTAGCTAGAGAGTATGTCCACCATATTGAGTTACTTTCGGGTACTTCTCTAGTAAAGGTGTGTCCGTACTATTACGCACATAGTCAGAAATCAATCATTGAAGCTATGGTCGAGGAGTTACTATGTGAAGGCCTTATCCAACCTAGCTCAAGCCCCTTCTCTACCCCTATTCTATTATTTTGAAAAAAAGGATGGCTCCTGGCAATTTTGTGTCAATTACTGCGCTCCTAATGCTATTACAGAGCGTGGCACGTTTCCCATGCCTACCGTTAACTAGCTTCTAGATGAACTCCATGGGTCTATCTTCTACTCCAAACTAGATCTTAGGTCGGGGTACCATCAAATCTTAATGCATGAAGCTGATTAAGAGAAAATAGCTTTCAGGACACACTTAGGGCTTTACGAATGGCTTGTCATGCCCTTCGGACTGACGAATACGCCGGCCACTTTTCAAGCGATTATGAATTCCATTTTCAAGCCGTTCCTCTGTCGCTTTGTTGTAATCTTCTTTGACTATATTTTGGTTTATAGTCAAACTTGGGAAGATCATCTTCACTACCTTAAGCTAGTGCTACAAGTGTTACATCAACATCAATTTTTTTCCAAGATGTCGAAGTGTGCGTTTGGCCAGTGGCGGATTGAGTACTTTGGACATGTAGTTTTAGAGAAGTGTGTTGAAATGGATCTAGATAAATTGCGGGCAATCTGTGACTGGCTCATACTCGATTCTGTTACCAAATTAAAAGCCTTTTTGGGCCTTAGCGGTTATTATTGCAAATTCATTCGTCATTATGCACAAAAGGCTAGCCCACTAACAAATTTATTATGTAAGGACTCTTTCTGGTAGTCCACGGATGCCCAAAATGCTTTTGATACTTTGAAGGAAGCCCTTATGAGTACCCCTATTCTGGTTTTACCCGATTTTAATTAATATTTCATCTTAGAAATGGATGCTTTAGGAATTGGGGTAGGTACAATATTGAGTCAACACAATCACCCCATTGCATTTTTTTCTAAGAAATTATCCCCTCTCATGCAATCCCAATTGGTTTATGTGCGTGAATTATATGCCATCACAGAGGCCATCACCAAGTTCCGTCATTATCTTCTTGATCACCATTTTGTAATTCGTATTGACCATGCCAATCTCCAGCATTTATGTTATCAACTATTGCAAACACCTGAACAAGAGGCTTGACTTCCTAAGCTCTTAGGCTATCATTTTTCTATCGAGTATAAGGCAGGCAAATAGAACATAACTACCAATGCTCTGTCTCGTGGGGCTTTAATGGCATTTTTGGTTCTTACAAATAGTTTTATGGACACCATTTATCACGCTTTGTCTATTAATCCTAAGATCTAGCAACTAAAGGATAAGTTAACTTAACATCTTGACACCACTCCTTGGTATCAGCAGTGACAAGGCTTCTTATACTGGAAGGATTGTTTGGTTATTCCTTCAAGTGACTGTCAATTGGTTAATAGTATATTAACCGAGTTTCATTCATCAGTTTTGGGTAGTCATTTAGGTTTTCTTTGAACTTTTTAATAGATTGCGTGGTTGTTTTATTGGGTATAGATGCGTCAAGAAATTCAAAATTTCATACAACATTACGTAGTGTGTCAACAAGCTAAGGTGTCTAACTTTCATCCCGTGGGTCTACTAAATCCGTTATGTATACCTGAATGCATATGGGAAGAGATTGCCATGGACTTCATCGTTGGCTTTCCAGTAGTTCGAGGATATTCGGTGATTATGGTGGTCATTGATAGGTTGTCGAAATATGGGCATTTTATCGCTCTCCCTGCTAATTATTCTAGCCAAATGGTGGCTGAAGCCTTCCTTGCAAATGTTGTGAAATTACATGGTCGATCGTTTCTGACTGTGATAAGGTCTTCACAAGTACTTTCTGGTGTTATCTCATGCGTTTCCAAGGAACATCACTTAATTGTAGCTCTGCTTATCATACACAATTCAATGCCCAATCAGAGGTTTTGAATCGTTGTTTAGAGATGTACCTCCGGTGTTTTGTTCATGAATATCCATAACGCTGGTTTAGTTTGTCACACCTTCCTTTTATACCCTTTACCTTACCATATTAGAGCTATTAGAATCACTAGTTATGACTTTAAGTTGGAAACATAAGGGATAAAAATTTTTACTTCTCGGGTTACTATTCGTTTGGCCCTTAAATTTGGTCAACTTTGAAAAATCATAACTAATTCTAAAAAAAATTGAAATGCGGTGATTCGAAGTTCATTAAAAAGCTCTTTCATTGCTCTTTAAGGAAAAAATAATCTCATACATTGTTAGCATAGCATTGGACGTGTGCATGCCCTCAAAGATGCACTGTTCATATGGTCATTTGGGCACTATTTATTTAGTCATTTTCCAATTTTTCATAATTTTTGGCTCAACTTTGGGAAGGCATAACTTTCTCTAAAAAACTCTAAATGACATGATCTACCACTCCATTTGTAGCTAAAAATACCCTCTATTATCATGCAAAGGCTTGTGGTAAGACTCAATCATTTATTCAAACTGTAACTAACCCAATTTTAAATCAGAAATATCCAAAAACCAAGTGCCAAAATACCATAAACACAATGCTATGCCATTTCCCCATTTCTCTCAATGTTCATGCCACTCGGACAACATGACGACTAGGTAAAAGCATATCCTCATAATTACAATATAATAAAGTAGCACACAGTCCCAGTCCAGAATTCCAGTATCACAATATATACACATATACAGTCATCCAGAAGTAATACAAAAGACAAATTAGACATGCACTATATTTTTCTTTTCTTTGCCTCCTGAAGTTCCTTCACCTGCATTGTGAAGAGGGTAAGGTTTTTGGAGAAACCTTGGTAGCGGAACAGTAACTAGTAACAATATAATGCAATACAAGTCATGCAATATGTAATGCTCGTAACTACTCATTTAGTGCCCTTTCTCTCGGCACTCACCGTTTATAAGGAGCATACACATAACACTACCTCTAATCACATAGCCAAGGCATATAAATAGGGAGTCATACATCTCATACATGCTTGCTCAATTATAACACAGTAAAACAAGCTACTACACATAGTAGACAAGCAAAGCAATTAGAAGTTAAGGTTATAAGTTCTAGTTATCAGTCGTTTCCAGACAATATAGGTGTTTCCTTCCGCTTCTGGAGATACTAGAACGCTTCTCTGAAATTCCTAAACATAACACAATGCAAAGGCATCAATATATGATACTTCTACTAGACTGAAGACCTTTTTCCCTTACAAATAGGGTCTAGACTACATTTGTTCTTTAACCAATTTCAGAGACCAATCCTACACAATTTTTGTCTCTGAATCCATTTATGACATCCACATTACCAAAATCACACTCCTCCCATATTAAGAGCCCTTGGTCGAACACCCCTCCTCTTAAGGGGTTTTTGGTGATTTCATCGGTTCGGTGTTTCACATGTGTTCTTTCAACCTGTTTTCAAGTAAAACAATGTTTTGAACATAATGGAACCATCAAACAATGACACCACCCTAGAAGCTTGGCCAAAACATGCTCATTATACACAAAGCAAAAACTCAACCCAAATCAAGCTCCTACACTACATTCTAGCCTTTTCTAATCCTTTTGAATATCAAACAATATAAATTCCTTCCTCTTTCATGCTAGATGAAACCATGAACAACAGTTTCTCCTTGAAAATGCCTTTAAAACCATGGAGAAGAGGAGGAAAATGAAAGGAAATATAGGCTAAAATATACTTCAATCGGAGGATCGATCAATGTAACTTGATTCGCCTTTAAATTCTAAGGAAGGTTGAGTTTCCAGTTCGCCAGAGCTTCCCCAGGGTTGTCTAAATTTTCTCCAAGATGAAGGAAAGGGTGGTCTTATTTATAGGCAACATGTAATGGCAATCTTGTAATTATCTAGAAGTTTATTTTCCTTGTGTTCACACTTGAACACCTTCACCTCATGCTACATGTCCGTTCTTTGACTCTCCCTTGGCTTACTTCTTAAGCCAAAAATGACGCAGGGTTCAGCTGGACTTGGAGGTCTCTCCTTGTTTAGGGGAAGCCTTGTGTCTGTAGATTTGCAGCCAGGCAGCTGTAAACCCTAGTTTCTTAATTCCTAAACCCTACCTTAAACCCTAGGCCTCCATCTATCAATTCCTACCCTATCTAACCACCATCTTCCTCACCAAACCACAACATCTCTCGTGGATTCTGATCGGACCAAGATTGTCACCTAAATCGGTCTGTTAGAATGATTGCACCAATTATATAGTATAGGGGCAACCAATCGTTCTTCTCTAGGAGCGCTAACTGGAATTCCTAGGTAACTAATTTTTAAGCGTAACCTAATGTTTTAGTCAATTAGGGGGTTTTTATGGTGCAACTAAACTAAACTAAAAAGAAAATATTTTTGGGTTTTTAGGGTTTTGAAATATAGTTTTGGTAATTAAGGTTCTTATGATGGACTAGTCCCTCGGTAATGTTCACTCGGCTATCCTCGCTCTCTCAAAAGATAATGGGAGTTTTTCTAAATCTCTAAGTTCAATTTAAAACCCTAAGCAATCACTTAGGTCTAATGGTTTAATTAATAAAAACTTTTCTTGAATCCAAGGTTAATTAATTATTAATTAAATCATTATCTAGCCCCTTAGAGTGCATATGAGAAGATGAATGAACCTAGAATTGTCAATCAACAATTCTAGGGTGATGCGTGAGCAGAAAAATCATTTATCATCATGAAAATTAAACTAACACACATAAAAGTCTTAAACTCATAAATAATTCCAAAATTCATACATCAATCTTTATGGATGATCAATTTATATCTCAATTACAATTGTAATCAAAGTCTTAAAACTAAGTAAAACTTCCTAGATCTAGGGAATTTCACAAAGATGGAGAGAAAACATATCTAAATTGGATCTACTCCCTTAGTTATTCCTTCGAGCTCAAGCCTCACTTTCCATCACCAAGACGCTAAAGGATTTAGCCTTTCATGGTTTCCAATCTCCTGCTAACATTGTTGATCTTCGATTCCATGAGAGATTTGTTAAGGCTTGGTGAGGAATATGGTGACTTCATGGGTGGAATTTGGTGGATGGATGGTTAGGGTTTGGATTAGGGTTAGGAATTGAGGAAAATTGGGAATTTAGTGTTTCAGATCGCCGTATCGTGAAATCTCACGAATCTAGACTTACTCTAAATGTAGGTCAATCCCCTTTTTATAGATGCTAATCAGGATCCCTAATAAAAAACACAACTCTAAAGATTACGATATCAGGTCACGACCTCAGTAAGCCCAAGTCGCAACATGGCTTCAGGGAAAATCATTCCAGGCTTGACTTTGCTCCAAAACGCACAGCTTTATTAAACTTCCCAATTCACAACCTTACAGGTCCAAGTCGTGACCTTAGGTGGCAGATAACTATTCTCCATGTGTTTTGGCCTTTAAGCTCCGATGTCTTCATCCTTGCTCCATCCTGGGCTCCAATTTCTTCTTTGATTGCCTAAAATCATAACAAAAATACTTTTGCCAAGGCAAGTGAATAATTATATAAAGGAGATAAAATAATTTTATTTTTACCCCTAAATCAGCAAAATGCAAAGTATGAACCATGTAATCCAAAATATATAAATACAATGTAAATTGAGGGTAAACATGTGCAATTAAGTTAGAAAACATCCAAGAAAACCGTATAAATATCGTGTCATATCAAATTCAAAGATCAACAACGATTGTGGGAGATTTGTAGCCATGAGAGGCTAAACCCTTAGCCTCTCGGTAATGGAAGATGAGGCTTGAGCTCCAAGTAACAATTAGGGGAGTAGTTTTCAATCTGAATCTCTTCTTCTTCTTCATCTCTTGTGGGGTTTCCTAGATCTAGGAGTTTTACATGGATGTTGAGATTGTGATTACGATTGTAATTCATGTGATTTAGATTGACTTTTTCATATTGATTGATGTTTGAATCTTTGGTTTAATTTATATATTAAAGTTTGAGACTTTTGTGTGTCAGATTGTTTGTCATGATTGTGAGAGATCTTTTGTGCATGCATCACTCTCAGATTGTTGATTGATAATTCGATGATCATTCATTTATCTTTTCACGTGCACTCTAAGGGGCTTAAGAAGTGATCTAATCGGTGATTAATTAACCTTGGATTCAAGGAAGTTTTTTTCATTAATTAAACCATTGGACCCAAGTGATTGCTTGGGGTTTTTAATTAAAACTTAGATATTTCAAAAACTCCCATTATCTTTTAAGAAGCAAGGATAGCCGAGCAACTGTCACTGAGAGACTGTTTACCATACTGTCTTTTCAAAAACCTAAAAATACCAAAAAGATTTTCTTTTTAGTTTATTTATTTATTTGCACCATCAAAATCCCCAATTTTACTGAATTTGCGTTGTTACTTTTGAAAATTAGTTTCTAGGATTTCCAATTATCACTCCTTGAGAAGAACGATTGGCTGCCTCTATACTACATTATTGGTACAACCATTCTGATAGACCGATTCAGGCGATAGTCTTGATCCAATCAATGGCGCCGTTGTCGGGGAGCCATTGAATTAGTTCCTAGGTAATTAGTTTTCAAACCATTGTGAGTTCGGTCAATTCTTATTGGGTTTAGTTTTTTTAGGGTTAGGATTTGCATTGCATAACATAAAAATTTTCAAGAAAAACCAACAAAAATTTTATTTTCCTTACTTTTGCATCTGCATTCTTGCATATTCAACTTGCATTCCTTCTTTGCTAAATTGTCTATTCGAGTAGCTTTCTGGAACTTGAAGTCATGACCTGGCTTTACCCTAGTTGCGACCTTGATCCTTGTTCTATGCAGGTTGCTCTTGGGACGCTTAAGTCGTGACCTAGACTTTCCTTAGTCACGACTTGACTTCCTTTTTTTGCTGAGTCCCTCTCTTCTACTCTAGTCGCGATCTGAGGACCCTTAAGTCGTGACCTGATCTGTCTTCTCTCTGTGTTAGGGGTTGTCCTTGTGTGTGATTTCCAACTTGCTATCCTTGTTTTGACATTGCATGCTGTGTACACTCTTTCTCTGATACCTTGAGTGTCTTGCTTTGTCTTATCTTTACCATGTGGAATCCATACCCTTCGTCACTTTCACTTAGAAAATCAGAGCCCCACTATATTCATTGTCAATATTATTGGCATGATTCCTTTGATTGCCCTAATATGTCACAAGCACCTCACTATGGTCCTAATGAATTCATATCTCCTTGTTGCTATTATGATAATCGTTGGCATACTGGAGTGACTTGTAACGAAGATACCCTCATGCAAGAGACCTTGGATAATTTAGAGAGGTAAAGAAATGCTTTAATTCACCAAGCACGAATGTATGGTTCTTTTAGAGTACTTGAAGAGGAAATTGATTGTCTTGCTCATGGTATGAGATATTTGTGTGATAATTTGAGAGTGTTTCTAGGACACAAAATGTTAATTAAGAATCAAATACAGAGTGTGAGAAACCTTCCAAGTGTGCCTAACCCTAGGAATTTAGATGAGTCATTTTATATGGGTAATTGTGCAGTACCTTATTCTCAAGAGTCTTTAAGAGCGCCAGTAACAACCTCACAAATTACCATGGTATCTCAACCACCGCTAAGAGAGGATGATACTTCTTAGCTCTTGAAGAGCATGGATGCCTAAATGACCAATATTGAAAGGGGAATAAAGGAGAGTGATGATAGGTTTGTATTTGTCACTTCTATCTTACAAAGTATGCAAAAGGACAATTTAGATGTGCACAATAAGCTTGAAGAGCTTACCTTGAAGAACACATACCTCACAAGTCATTTAATCTAAATGTCTAATATGGTTAATGACATACAAACTAAGAGTGGATGCAGTATTCCTCCCAATATTGATAAGTGTTTAATTTTCTTGTGAGTGTTCTACCTAGTGTTGCACTTTCTATGCCTAATGTTGTCCCATCTAATATTCAAAGTGAGGTGGTTGATGAGTCTAAAGATCCTTGTGCTCAAAGTGCCATTAATGCTGGTAGTAAATCTCATGTTATTTCTAATGAAGTGGAACCTCTTCTTATTGAAGTGGAGCATGCTATAGCTCTTTCTGTTGATCAAAATGCAAGTAAGGAGGGGGTAGATGAAGAAATCATAGTTGAATCTCCTTGTCAACTTGGGTTTAATGAAGATCACCCTTCTCAATCTAGTCCA
>JBAGKO010035668.1:0-10433 GCA_037177275.1 Acacia concinna | reverse complement strand
CAAGTTCACAAGAATTACCATTGTACCATTGGGGAGCTCTATATAAAGAGCTTAAGACCCCCTCATTTTGGCGTGAACTCAAGAACCCTTGGGGAGGTTTTGCCAAACCAAAAACTTGACCCCCTGCACATAGAATTCAGAGGAGATTTTAGCTACATCGATCAAGCAAACAATTAAGGTACATTCTAGCCTAATTTCTCTTTCATTTTCCCTCTCTCTCCACGGCTTCCTAGGGCATTTCATAAGGGGAAATGCTGTCTGTGGATCTAGCTAAGTGAAATAGGGGAAAGTTGAGGTTGTATGATGTTCAAAAAGGCTAGATATCGATGTATAGGATTGATAGAAGTTGAAATTTTTCCTTGGGTAGGGGGTGAGTACTTTTGTCCAGACCTAGTCAGGCATGATGTGATATGATTTTGATTGGTTTGATGGTTCCAGTATGTTCAGAGCAGTGTTTTACCTAAGGAAAGGCAGAAAGAGCGCGTGTGGAACGCCGAACTGATGAAATCATCGGGAACCCCAAGAAAGGGAAGAATTTCAGCCAAGAGTGTTAAGGGTAGGAGGAGATTGATTTTGATAAAACAGATGTCATAAATGGATTCAGGGGCAAAAACTGTGTAGGGTTAGCCCCTAAGTTTAATAAAATGACAAGGGTAGTCCGTAACCTAAATTAAGAGGGAAGCTAGTTCTGGGCTAGTGATAGTGTCATGTATTGATCCAGTAGTGTTCTGTTATGTCCAGGAAGAGTAGCAGAGCTGTCCAGTATCCATAGAAGCATAGAGAAAGCACTTGTAGCAATTGGAGTAATTGGTAGCGTGAACTCTAACTTTAGCTCTTAATGCTTTGTTTGTCTGCTTTATGTGGTTGCTTGTTTTACTGTGTTTTGGTTGAGCAGCATGTTATGTTTGAGATGTATGACTCGCTGTTTATGTGCCTTGGCAATATGTTAGAGCTAGAGTCATGTGCATGCTCCATATACTCGGTGAGTGCTGAGAGAGAGTGGGCACTAGATGAGTAAGTACGAGCATAGCATTTAGCATGAATTGCATTGCATTATCATGTTATTGTTAATGTTCTGCTACTGAGGTTTCTCAAGAAACCTTACCCTCTCCACAATACAAGTGAAGGAACTTCAGGAAGTAAGGAAAGAAAGTAGAGAGAGAACTGTTATTTTGCTTCCTGCTATGCTTTGATCATTATATGATGTAATATACTAGATACTAAATTATACTGGACTAGTCTGGACTATTACTAGATGTATTGAGACATATTGTAATGTATGGGAATGCTTTACCTATGCCGTTATGCTGTCCGAGTATTGTTAGAATTGTGGTATAAGGGAAAAGTAATATTGCAAAGTATTATGGTTACATTGGCATTTGATTTTTGGCTAGTTTAGGCTTAAAATTGGGTTGGCTGTGATCTGAGTGAATGACTAAGTTTGACCACAAGCCTTTGCATGCTAATAGAGGATATTTTTGGCTGCAAATGGAGTGGTAGAACGTGTCATTCGGAGTTTTCTAACAAAAGTTATGTCTTCTCAAAGTTAGGCCAAAAATCTTGGAAAATAGAAAAATGACCAAATGAATAGTTCCAAATTGACAAGATGAATAGTACAACTTTGAGGGGTTGCACGTGATTGATTCTATATATTCAAGATGTGAGGTTATTTTTCCCTTATAGAGGATGTTAAGAGCTTTCAAATGAACTTGGAATCACTGTGATATGATTTTTCTAGAATTAGTTATGATTTTCCAAAGTTGGTAAAAAATAAGGGTAAGATGAATAGTATAGCGATAAAGAAGAAAAGTTTTCCCTTGTTTTCCCAATTGAAAGTCATAACTAGTGATTCCAATAGCTCTAATAAGGCAAGGTAAAGGCTTTAAAAGGAGGTGTTACACACAGCATCCTATCTACATAGGAAAAACTTATGCTGTCAACCAACTATTCCTATATAACGTTTCTAACTAGCTATGCTTAACGAAACATGTTCTTGACGAAGTCTTCCAATAGCCACAACCAAATCTCCATGTTAATGTCAAGGCCTTGCAGCATCCAAGCTATTTGTTGATTCCAGGTCATAGTCTAGGAGAGTACATGAAAAAGAGCCATAATCCAATCTTGGTTCAAGAGGTTTAGATCCTCAACCACTGCGTCATCATAGAATATCCCTACTTCTTGTAGGAACTCCATATAGACAACAGTAGGCTAATCACAAAGCTCGTCTCTCTACTGAGCTTTTTCTTTCACCTTGAACCACATCATCTCCCTACAAGGGATCTATACTACGCTACTTGGACCATCCTTAGACCTTACCTTGGATTCTATTTCTTCTCTGTCATTCTTTGTTGCTATCTGACTCAACCCCTAACTAAACCTTTCAGAATCTCCAAGATACCCTGAATCCGTATCTTGGCTGGGAGGATTAACTTCTTCTGTTTGGCTAGGTCTGGTTCCAAACCTCATCTTTATTGCCTGTAATCTTGTCTATATATCTTATATGCACAACTTAATTATGTATGCCAATCATATGTAGGCCACAAAAACCAGAAAACAGAGCACAAACAGCAAAGTAAAAGGCTTACAAAACCTTTGCTCTGATACAAAAAATATAACACCTCACTTTTAATCCATTACCTTTCCTTACAATAGCCCTTAGAACCACTGATGTGTCTATATGTTAAAATAGAGAAATTTAAGATTTTGACACAGACAGAATATGGAAACAACTTTTTCTCATTAACAGACGTACAAAACCAAAATCCAGACATTACATTGATCCCATTGTACAAGAATACACGACAAGAAATAGGAAAAATAAATTTTTATCTCTAAGCTCGTTCCCTTGTCCTGCCTCTTTTAGAACTTTCACCTATATTGTGGAGAGGGTAAGGTTTCTAGAGAAACTTCAATAATAGAATCATAGCCAAAAATCATGTAATGCAATGCATGTCATGCTAAATGCAATGCCCGTACTTTACCTCTAATGCCCTCTCTCTTGGCACATACTGTGTATCGGGAGCCTGCATGTGACTCGACCTTTAACTCAAATAGCCAAGGCATAAACAAGGAGTCATACCTCTCACGCATACATGCTAACACAACCAGAACACAACATACAAGCATAACACAACATCATACAACACAATACAATACATGTTAAGGGTAGAGATCCTTACTACCGTATATTCCTTGCACAATGTACAGGCTCTGTTTCACTATTTCTAACACCATTAGATTACTAGTATATCTCTCTATAAAACCCATACAAACCACAATATACGACATTAATGTCTACCTCTAACAATAGACTACTGCCCTTCCCTTTCTGTACCCCTAGGGTCTTGGTTTTCCACTGTCCGGATCGTATCCTCCCCTACCAGTACCCCTTGATAGAACACCCTATACACCCCACTGAGCCTGGGTCCCACCTACTAGCCTATCCCCACTGCCCAGACTGGGACAGTTGGGTAGCATCTTCCCTTACATGTGCCCGAAAAACCAGACCCATCAATTGGGCAGCATCTCCCTATTAGAATCCTTACCTTAGTCTGGGACAGTTGGATAACACTTCCCCCTAGAAAATGCCACTTTGGTTTGGGACAGTCAAACAACACTTCCCCTTAGGAAATGTCATTCTGGTCTAGGATAGTCAAACAACACCTCCCCCTAGGAAATGTTATTCTAGTTCTAAAAAATTGGGCAACACTTCCCCGCAGAAAGGCTTGTTTTGGCCAAAATAATTGGACAGAACCTCCCCTTCAGTTCATTATCCAGACCACCCTAATTGAACAGAACCTCCCCTTAAAGAAACTTTAAATTGTTGAAAAATAAAGAAATTCAGAAGAGGGAGAAGACCAAACCTTGCTTATGCCGAAAACTAAGCTGAGACCGCTCTAACTGCTCTTGGATTGCTCGACTTTTTGAAAAGGCAAAGGGTCTGTCAAGTTCCCAAACTTTTTGTGTGGTCCAATTTAAACATGACACATGGCACCATCTAGAAGCTCTTTTCTTGCCCATTAAGCACACTTGGGCAACAACCCTATGTGGGTCCCATGTAGGACCTATTGAATTTTCTTATATTTTCCATAATGACCTCTTTTGGCCCAAACTTCAGAAAATTCTATAAATTTCTTTGCTTGTCCAAAAATTCCCAAAATTTACTAGAAATTCCTTAAAATTCCCAGAAGGCTACTGTAAAAATTTCAGAATTTTGGGTCCTCTTGAACTCCCATAAATAATATCTATATGAAAAGTCCATTTTACTAGCGATTTCTTGCCTTCAACAATTTTTGCTGACATCTCTGGACTTTTTCCTAACTTCCAACCAACTTCATAAATTATCTCAAATAATGTACTAATTTTCCCTAATCCCAGTCTAGAACATTAAGGTCCCTAAATATGTGATAATATCATATTTTGGCTAAAAACTCGGTCCTATCTGACAATAATTCCAACTACTTTTCCATGTTCTAGGCATCATATACTATTTACTAGGTTTTTCTGAGAATTTTTGGGGCTTTCAGACCTAATAGCATTTCCTCTTGAATCTTTGTGGAGTTTTCCCTATTTACACTTAGGTCCTTCCCCAAGTGCAGGTAATACACCTAACTCTTTCTTTCTTTCTTTCTCTAGGTTGGTTCCATCCTCTAGAATCATTCCAACCTTGTAATTGTATCCTAGACAACAACATATAACTATTAGGAACTTAGGCTATCTAGCTGGGTCTTGCTCTTAGGGATACCTATACCCTCCTCCTAGCTATCTGATTGGACCCTATAGAGGACCCATCAAGATCACTATACACTATCTACCACATCTCTATGGTTTTGGCCTGAGAATCACCCTTTCCTGGTCTTACTGTAAACAGACCACTCTACTTACTCTTTCCAATCATTAATCTTACCTCTTTCACTTGCAATCTTACAAATATGCATAGCTTAATTATGCATGTCATACTTATGTGGCAACTTAAACCAGAAAATAGAGCATATAAACAGCAAAGCAATAGGCTTACTAAAACCTTTGCTCTGATACCAAGAATGTAACACCTTACTTTTTAACCCTTACCATCCCTTACAGTGGCCTTTGGAACCACCAACGTGTTTGTATGTTGGAACGGAGAAATTTAAAATTTTGAAACATATGAAAAGGGAAAACAACTTTTCCTTCATAAACAGAGGGATAAAACCAAAATCTAGAACATAAATTAAGCTTACTGCATGACTACATGCCAGGAAACAGAAAATATAAACTCCTATGTCTAAGCTCGTTCCCTTGCCTTGTCTCTTTTAGAGCATTCACCTGCAATGTGGAGGGGGTCAGGTTTATGGAGAAACCTTAGTAGTAGAATCATAACAAAAAACCATGTAATGAAATGCATGTCAAGCTATATGCAATGCCCGTACTACTCCTCTAGTGCCCTCTCTCTTGACACTTATCATGTACTGGGAGCCTGCATATGACTCGACCCAAACTCAAGAACCAA
The DNA here is from genome assembly GCA_037177275.1 of Acacia concinna. Lineage (NCBI taxonomy): Eukaryota > Viridiplantae > Streptophyta > Magnoliopsida > Fabales > Fabaceae > Acacia > Acacia concinna. Next base: position 4,945 of record JBAGKO010035668.1, on the reverse strand, counting down.
GGCCTATAAATAGGGAGTCATACATCTCATACATACATGCTAGATTAACCAAAACATAGTAACTAAGCATACATCAAATAGCAGACAAACAAAGTAATACAGGTTAAGGGTAGAGATTCCCACTACCATATACTCCTTGCACAAAGTGATAGCTCTGTTCTTCTGTTTTTGGCACTATTGGATTCCTGGTTTACTTCTCTGTCATATCTACACATACCATATTGTAGGTCATTATTGAATGCCTCTAGAAGTATACTACAACCATTTCCCTTTGTATCCCTTAGGGTCCTAGTTTCCCATTACTCGAACCATATTCTTTCCCTACCCGTACCCTCTATAGAGCCCCTATATTGCCTATCAAGCATGGATCCCACCTACTAGCCCATCCCCACTACCTAGGTTGGGGCAATTGGGCAGCGTCTCCCCTTAGATGAGCTTAAGAAACTAAACCCGACAGTTGGACAATATCTCTCCTTTAGAAATCCTACCTCAGCCTAAGACAATCGGACAACACCTTTCCCTAAGAAATGTTATCTTAGCCCAAGATAGTCAAACAATATCTCCTCTTAGGAAATGCTATTTTAGTCCTCAAAAATTGGGCAGTACTTCCTCTTAGGAAGGCTTGTTCGGGCCAAGATAGTTGGACAAAACCTCCCCTCAGGTTCATTATCTAGGCTAACCCAATTGGACAGAACCTCCCCTTATAACTACTCTAAAAACCACTAGAATTTAAAGGAATTCAAAAGAGGGAGAAGACCAAAACTTACTTGTCCCAAAAATAGGGCTGGGATTGCTCAAATTGCTTCCAGATTGCTCAGAATTTTGAGAGGGTAGGGGTCTCTTAAAGTGAGGGGGCTAGTTTGAAGGGAGAAGAGGAGCGGGAGTATTTATACTTTATCTAGAGGGTCAATTTGAAAATATTTTTGGGTCTTTAGGTGTAATTTTTCCAAAACCCAACGTGTCGTCCTATCTTGGAATGACAAGTGTCCTATTCTAGAAGGCCTATGCTTGGGCTCCAAGCAGCTGAGGTGGTGCTAGATTTGTGGGCCCACGTGGCCCTTACTGACTCTTTTTATTCCGATAAAATTACCCGAATCGGCCTGAATTTTAGAAAATTCTAGAAAATTTTGTGCTTCTCCAAATATTGTCAAAATTTGCCCAAAATTCTCTAAAATTCCTAGAACACTACCATAAGAATTTTAGAATTTGTGGACGTCTATAACTCCCAAAAAAATTTCAAAGGCTATTTTACCAATTTCAGCAATTTTTCCTGACTTCCCACCAACTCCATAATTTCTCTAAAGTAATGTACTATTTTTCTCTAATCCCAGTCCTAAACATCTAGTAATATCAATTTTTGACCAAAAACCCGGTTTAGCTAAAAATTATCAAAATATTCAGAAATTCACTAAAAATTCCTTGGACCTCCAAAAATCATTACGATTGTTCTATAGTGTTCTGAGCACCCTGTAGTATTTACTGGGATTTTATGGGAATTTTCGAGGCTCTCAGACATGATTGCATTTCGTTCTAAGACTTTACAGAATGTTTCCTCTTTGCAACAAGTCCTTCCCTAGATTTCACTTCAATTATTGTGAGACCTCTCAATCCTCTACAGATTAGGGCCCTTGTTTCATCCTGAATACCTTATCTAGACCTTAAAAAATATCAGGATGTTACACTGAGAGCTTAACTAATAACCAAGTCAATATAATAATGAAGAATTGTGAGAATATTTGATAAGGAAAATTATAAGGTGATCTTTTATTATATTAGTAGTTATTACTTTTAATTAGCTTCTTGTATGTATTATATTTTGATATCTATATGTTTGTTTATTTTCATTCTAAAACTGTTAATTGTAACCAAAAATGGAAACACATAATTGGACTTCTTGTGGCTCTTTTCTTTCTCTTAATGTCTTGAACATGAAGTGAGAAAAAAGTGGCACAATAAGGCCACATTCTATGAGAGGAGCTCTACAGAATATGGTGCAAGCCTAATGTGGCCCTCCCACAATAGGCCTTGTGTCCTCTTTTGGTAGAGCGCCATAGGAGTACCATGTCCTCCTAAAGAGTGCCATTGTAGGGCACCCCTCCTATGGGCTGTGGCGCTCATGAGCGCAACAAGAAGATACTGTGGTGCCATCAGTTGTAGCAATTTTTAAGCGCCACAAACCTGCTAAAATGATCGCCACATGAAGGTTTTTTTTTGTAGTGTCTTAATTAGGTTGGGGGAAGATCATTTTGAAATTGTTTCATTTTAAGGAAAGAAAATTGATTTTAAATAAGATAAATTGAAATAAATAAAATGAAAGTTGATTCTACTTCAAGGAATTAAACTCTAGGATCACTTCTCCCCTCTATACTTCATAAGGCCAATTAATTCATTCTTAACTAGATTCAATGAAAAATAATGTGTTTGCCTAAGATTCATAAATATTGGAAAAGCTCTCTCAAGTCAAAACCAACATCTATGTTCAAAGAATTCATTCAATCTCTTGCAACAAGTTAGTGAAAATAGTCATTAACATCCAATCTTATAATCACAATACTAGGCCAATAGGTAAATATCTTTCCTACCAACACACTATCCATTCAAACATGAATTTCAAGACTAGCATGATTTTATCATAGTTCTTCAAGCAAGATAAGCTCTCTCAAGCATCATCTAACTCAACAAATCAACCAAATGGTGATCAAGCACTTAGACGAATTAGACACAAATTAAAACCAACACATAATACTCATTTAAATGATAGAAAAGAAAGATTAATTACAAGGTCTTAATCCATATAAAGGTTTAAAGCAATCCTAGAATAAAAGAGTTTAGTTGCTCATGACAAAAGAATAGCTACAACTATTAAGAACGAACAATCACAACCATATATATGAATAACTAAAGAAATGAAGGAAGAGTGAGAAAAACCAAGGATTTTTGCTCCAAACTCCTTCAATCTTTAAGCCCTAGCCTCCAAATCTCTAATGAAGCATAAACCCTATCACACAAGTAAAGAGGCAACCTTAGGAATTCAAAATCTACCAAATTTTGGCCTATCCTTAGTTTTGTACTTGGTTTATCAACTCAATTTTCAAAACGCACAGCAATAGTTTTATGTAGTTGCTGTGGGTTCACTACAATGAATGTAACAGTGAGATTGGACAGAAGCATTCTAGACACTTTTGCTGTGGCAATTGGCTACAGCGAATCCACAGCCATCAAGTATATAGAAGGTCATTTTTGAGGCATCTTTTCGATGGGTTGCTTAGCAACTCCATGGCCAATGCATGCTTTTCTTTCATGTTGCTCTTCTTGCTCCTCTTCTTGCTTTCTTCGATCTCTCTTCTTTATCATGTTCTTTGAAGGCTTAACACTTGTTATATTCCACCGATAAGGAGGGGAAATGCATGAGTATGATCTCTTAAGCTTTCACCTAATAATCACAATTATCCTCATTTGCTTCATAATTCAACATAAATTTGTGTTTGCCTTTATCACACCACATTTTCTCCTAAAATCTCACCATATGCATAATTTAAACCCAAAAATGAGTCTAATGATAAGAAAATGTGCTGGAATACTATCAACTTCCAAGAGTTAACACACCCCTGATCATGCTGGTGTTTAACATGCTCTAAGACTACAAAAGCTTGAGATACTTCTATGAATGGAAGCATAAACCCTATCACCTGGTGATTGAAGATCGTCAAAGAAAGGCTAATGTCACTAGAAAAACATTGAGCCGATAGATAGTACAGGTGGCAGCCATGATGATTTGAGAACAGAGAATTGCATGAGGATTTTCTGGATAAGATATTTGAGATCTAAGTTTGACTCCCAACACAAGTGGTTTATGGCTATAATGTCAGTTAGGTTCAGGATGACTTAAGGATGATAGTGGTATGGAACAAGTAAGGGCTTTAGCTGTGGTTAGCCTCGAATACATGTGCTTATTCCTTTGTGTATGGAATAAGCAAGGGTTTAGTGGCAGTTTAGTACGGTTGATTAATACATATATATGCACACATTTTCGTTTATCATACAACAAGAGCTAGGGTTGTGGGCCTTGTGTTTGCCTGTTACAGTAGATACATGTGGTGATTGTTTGATGGTGCATTGCATATCTATTATCATATCTTGCATGAATGAATGTTGTTACTACTAGGATTCTTTTGAATCTCACCCTTCCCAATTACATAAAATTTTCCCAGCTAGGTGAAGCGATCAAAGGGCAAAGATGGAGACTCCAGCTTCAATAGGGCGTAATCTTGTGTTTAAATTGCCAGTGAAGACCACTATTTTGTTTAGTTTTGTAAGTCTGGGACTTTATAAACATTTTGGGAAAACCCTGTAGGACGTATGTACTGTACCTAAATACTATATATCATTACAACATATTTTATGTTGTTTACGCTCGCCATTGAACAACACTCTATTACTCTGATAGAAGTTGGATTGAAAAATGGATGTGACACCATAAGTTTCAAAAAAGGAGCAACTTTGCCTTTCACTGTTAACTCTATTAATTTTGACCATTATCAAATATATTGAACTGGAAGTCCACATGTCACTACGTTATTTTTTTATGCTGCAAATTTACCCCAACAGTCTATGTGTTATCTACTACATTTTCTTTGAAGTTAGATTTAACATAATGTAGATGACATGTTGACTGTCAACTCAGCATATTTGATCAACCAATAGTTATTATTAATGGAGTTAATGGCCAGAGACAAAATTGCTTCATTTTTGAAACTTCTAGGGAAAAATTGCCGTTTAACCCTTTTATATATTCCTTTTTCGGTGAATACTTTTTATAGATTTCACCTAACTCCTTAAAAAATTTCTAGTTTCAAATAATGTTATTTCCTCATGTCCTAATTATTAGGACATGTTGACTTTTTTTGGAGAATTATAAGAAAACTTACTATATTACTTTAAGACA
>JBAGKO010035648.1:0-10433 GCA_037177275.1 Acacia concinna | reverse complement strand
GAAATATAGCGTTGGAGTTTTGATACACTTTTTGCTTTTTGTCATCTTAAGTGTCAATCCCATCTTTGAAGCTTCTAATATATTCTTAAGTACATATAAAAACTCCTAGAATCATTAGTAGCTCGAGTTACTTATTTGGATTTATGAATTCATCATTAGAAGTTCAAGTTGGTATGATAGAACTTAAGTTATTCTTGAATTTAAGGAAGCTTTGATAAGGAAGATTGTAAGTTTGAGTTCAAGATCTTTGATAAGCTCGAGTTAGCATTAGTTTATATAAGAGATAATTTTGAAGAAAATATTATATTATGATTTTCCTTGAGAGTTTAAATTAAAGGAGAATGATTATTTAAAAGTTTAGAGAGATTCAAGTATGAATAGGACATTTGAATTCCAAGAATTGAGGAGAGAACTTGAGTTCAGTCAAGATATGAATTGGAGAGCTCGGGTTCTCAGGCCATTTTATAAAATGAATTAAAAGAAGAGAGCTTGAGTTCATATAAGAAGAGAGCTTGAGTTTATTAGAGAGAGGGAGCTAGGGTTCTTGGGCCATTTTATAAAATGGATCAAAATGAGAGCTTGAGTTCATATGAGAAGGGAGCTTGAGCTCTCAGGACATTTCATAATGAAACTGAGTAGAGAGTTTGCGAGTTCATATGAGAAGGGAGCTCGAGCTCTCAACTTTTTCTAATGATTTTGAGTTGAATCATAATGACAGTTTGAGGTCATATCAATGAGCTCGAGTTTTATAAAATGAATTTGAGTTCTCTAAGATGGTGAGCTCGAGTTCTCCTAAATGGTAACTCAAGTTATATCTTAAAATTCTTTGAAGAAGAACTGAAGACTTGAGTTAAGCTTATTTTCTATCTTGAGTTAACTTTTCATTTTATCTCTAAATCAATCATATGACTCATCTCCAAAAATATCTTTCAATCATCTTTCCTATGCCATAATAATAATCACCAAATTCATTGTATTCTAAAAGATATGAATCAAATAACAACAACTATTTTAGAACAATTGTCAAACCACAACGTCATTTTCGGAAATTCCTCACTCTCTAATATGATCTTTTTTTTTGTTGATCTTGGATTCTTTAGAAATAATTGTGAGTCTAGTTTAATATCCAAGAAAAGCATCTCAATTGGAGTTGTAGCTTGAAAGATATGTTAAACACACTGAACCTTGTTTAAATTATTATGATGAAATCGAGTGCTAACTTTGGATATTCATATATCTTTTATATGAACTTATCTAAGCCTAATCTTGATTTCTATTTGTATCATTTTAAGTCCAATTTCATATGAAATAATTTTAAGCTCAATTGGATTTGTGATTAGAGCGATATGTTCAAAAGATAAGACCTATGTCAAGCTGAATGGAAACATAGTTGATCACAAATATTTATTCTCATGCAAACTCAAGTTTGCGCACTATACAAGTTGAGTTCGCTCATAAAAACTACTAAACTTGAATTTTTTTCACATAAAGTTCCCATGACTCCCAGTTTAAGTGAATTGAGCTATTCCAATCTTCCATTTTATCATAGAATTCTCTAGCATCACTTGTAAGAACTTGAATCTTGCTATTCTTATTAGAATTAGCAAGTTCTTATTTATTCAATCTCTTCTTTTCTTCTTCATGATTATTCTCCTAAATTCAATTCAATAACTCCATTTCTTTTCTTAACTTCTTCTCCCCATATTTAATATCTTCATTCTTGAACACATTATTATCCTTTATCTTGATAATTCACTACACTCTAACTTGAATCTTCTTCCTCTTATTGAATAATTCTTCTTTCTTCAATCTCATTTATTCTTCTAAATCATATTTCATAATCCTATTAGATGTCTTCTTTAATTGTTTGACTAATCTACAAAATTTTTCATATCAAATATAGTAGTTAGTCAAAGTAAGGAATAATGCATGGTGAAAATTTTTTGCTCTTAATACTTGGCATTTACATTTGTCATCATAAAAAATAATCATACATCTAACATATTATGTATGATTAGATGTCATGATCATATTAAGGAGTAGAGAGTTTGATGCAAAATGGAAATAATGATCTCATACCATAAAAATTATAAACAAAATTAAAAATTTAGAAAAATCTGACCACATTATTTGGATTGAATTATTTTCAAGCCATGAACAAAAATTCACTAGTATCAACAAGATGCCATGAGGTCTTGTACAAAGGTGTCATAAAGTAGTAAAGAGAAAGATAAATTTAAGATGATGAATATGAATCTAAAATCACCAATTGATAGAATAGACAATCATTCTCTTTGAAATTGCAAATCAATCAACAAAATACAACAACATAAATCCATAAATGAATATAAGAGGGAGACATCATAAACCAAAGATGTATGTAGAGAGGAAAACAGAGATACCTACACTCACATGATAAATAACTGTTATTGTAACAATATAAATAAAAACTATTAAATATAAATTTATACATATTACTATCTAGATATAATATATGTGGATAATATGATTGTCACCAAAATAATAAGAAAATAAAATAAAATAACAATTGTAATGTAATCCAGCCATCATATCATAAAGAAAGAGAAAAAAAACAAAATGTAGCAAATGATTATTATGTAATATAAACTTAAAAATAGAGAAGTTTGGCCATGAATGTTAATTACACAAAAATATAAGCAATATGAATGGGAATAATATTTTCCTTAAAAATGAATAGGAATATAAAAATTGGGCTGATAGGCATATATAAATAAATGAAAACAAAACATGAATGGGAGTGTTTAGAATGATCTAACTTTTTCTTGTGGCAAGTGTATAGAGAATGAAAATTGTGTGTGACAATATTAAATAAGGGTAAACTAGCAATAATTGTGTATTATAGAAATTCATACATATAACAAAGAATACATTATTCTATAAGAAATTTATACGTTAAATCCTAAAAACGTATTATAAAATTAAGAAAGTTGGAGAGTAGAAGAATATAAAAACAGACAAGATATTGGCAGAGGAAGCAAGGGAGTAATTCATATTCACTTCAAGCTTACGACCTTTGGTATAAGCTTAATTTATATAAACTACAAATCCTTAAATTCCATTACAAGAGTTACATTAAAAGAATAAATCTACATAATGGTGGAATATAAAGTATTTGGAGGCTATATACATTCATCATAGAAAACTCCCACATCATGCATGTCATAAGTTATATGGCTTAAAGTGTAGAATTCAAAAGACAACTCTTGAAAGGTTATGGACATCCACACTTATATTGTAATATTTAATTGGGTTTGGGGCTCCCTTCCTATGTGGAGAAAGGCTGAATTTGAAGCTCATTTGTGTCTCACTAATTTATGTAGAATAAGGTAGATTAGGGTTAGTGTTTAAGAGATATTATTGTACACTCATTAACCGTTGAATGAGGCTTAAATTTGGCCAACAAATTCAAAACTCTCAATGTGTTATACTGAACAGTTCGATAGTTGAAATTTGTTGCCTGGTGTGAGAAATATTGTGTTCTTAATGAACTATGTTATTGTGTATTTTAAGCTTCTTTGTTTTCTAGTAAAAGCTTCTAACTTTGGTTGTTTGGATGATTGTTTGTACTTATTTGTGCATCTGGTTGAGACATTTTTTTACCCTATTTTGATCATAGTGGATTTGATTTTCACTGCTCTGGATGCCTTGTAGTTTTAAATCCTAGATTAAGGCTTTTCCATGTTAATAATTATGATGTTTTTTGTGCTATTCAAGTTTTGTCATATATTTGTTTATTTGTTTTCTCAAAGACTCTTGTAGGTGAAAGGAAGATTTAATATATGCTACACTCTTTAGCAAATTGGTATTAGGGGCTACCTCTCATGTTAACAAGTTGTCTGGCTATTGAATTATTGATGTAATTGAGACAAAGACAAAAAGGACCATTTATTTAAATGGCTAGAGAAGGAGAAGTTTCCAAATTGCATATGACAAAAGCTTTAGTGGCTATACCCAGTTTGGATATTATATGTAATATCTTGATATTTTTAACTGCCTATATGAGGTATTTAGGATGAGTAAGGGGCTCTAGTCTGTAGAGGACTAAGAGATATCACAACCATTAAAGTGAAATATGGGGAAAGACCTATATGCAAAAAGAAAAAATTTCGCAAAATTTTAGGTCAAAATGCAATCAGGTCCAAAATCCTTAAAAATTCCCATAAAATCCCAGTAAATATTATAGGGAATCCAAAATAGTAGAAAATGATTAGAATGATTTTTGGAGATTCGATGAATTTTTAGTGAATTTCTGAATATTTTAATATTTTTTGTTGGATCAGGTTTTTGGCCAACAATTAATAATATTAGATATTTATAAACCTCAATATTCTGGATTGGAATTAGAAAAAATTAGTATGTTATTTTAGAATATTTATAAAGTTAATTGGAGGTCAGGAAGAAGTTCAGAGATATAAGCAAAAATTGCTAAAATCAGTTAATCGCTAGTATAACAGACTTTTTGGTAAAAATATTATTTTGGAGAGTTTCAAATGTCCAAAGATCCTGAAATTTTTATAGTAGCCTCTTGATATGTTTTGAGAATTTTGGAAAAAGTTTAGGAATTTTTGGATAAATACAGAATTTTCAAAAATTTTCCTAATATATTGGCTGAATCAGAGGAAATTATCAGTAAATTTTGAACCAGGGAAGTCTCCTTAGCCCCCAAGAATGGCGCCAGCTGTGGCTAATGAGGTGTCCCAAGAGAGAGCTCTAGAAGGACACATTTCAAAAGGAGGAAGGTGGCACCTAAAAGTATTTAGAAAAATTACACCTAAAGGCCCAAATAATTACATTTAAGGGCCTAAAATCTCAAACTATAAATACATCCTCCTCTTCCTTCCAAAGAAATTCGAGCATCGCCAATCTGGTCTTTGGTCAATGTAAGGTTCTATGTCAAGTCTCCTTTCAATTACTTTACTTTTCTATAGTTTTTGTTGCATTTTTAAGGGGAAGTACTCCTTAAATTGTTCAGGCCAAGACAATCTTTCGAAGAGGAGGTGTTGCCCAATTTTCTTAGACTGAGGTAACCTTTCTAAAGGGGAGGTATTGTCTAATTGTCCTAGACTAAGATAGCATTTCTAAGGGGGAGATATTGTCCAATTGTCTTAGACTAAAGTAGCATTTCTGAGGAGGAGGTGATGTCTGACTGTTCCAACCAAAGGACAAGGGGAGATATGTGGTCTAGGTAGTATGAAACCAGGGTCCTAAGGATAAAAGGAAGAAGGGTTTGTGGTGTATTGCTAGTGGCATACAGTAATGTCTTTAGATTATTATCTGTTTAGGTATTGCAGAGAAGTAATCCAGTGATCCATTACTACACCAGAAGCAAAGAAAGGGCACTAACATTGTGCAAGAGTAACTAGTAGCTAGAATTTCTAACCTTAACTTGTATTGCAGAGAAGTAATCCAGTGATCCATTACTACACCAGAAGCAAAGAAAGTACACAAACATTGTGCAGGAGTAGCTAGTAGCAAGAATTTCTAACATTAACTTGTGTTGCTTTACTTGTCTGCTATTTGTTGGATGCTTATTTACTGTGTTTTGATTGAGCTAGCATGTTATGTATGAGATGTATGACTCCTTGTTTATATCCCTTGACTATGTGATTAAAGTAGAATCACGTTTAGTCTTTAAATGGTATGAGTTTCATTGCATATATATAGTCTTCATGACTAGAAAATCTTGAGTTATTGGTCTTTAAGCATGGTAAAAATCCCATTTATAACCATCAAAAAGTTATTTTGCATGTAAACACTATTTCTTAATATCACTAAGTGACCTTTTACAAAGTAACCAAAAATGGAAGTAATATGGTTGCATGTTACTTGAATCATTAACCTTCAAGGCTTGATATCTTTATCAATTGGATCATCAAATTCTCACATACTTTTTAACCTTGTCATTTGTTAGAACCATTAGATGGTATTTAGCCCAAGAATCATTACCAAATTGATGAGGCCCCTGACCATCTGATAAAAAAAATTGAGAATCTAATGACTACTAGCTATTTAATAATACTATAATATCAATAGATATCATCAATTAATTATTAGGAAGAACGAAACTTGAAATTTTAAATTGTAAAATTAGAAATATAAACATAAAATAAAGTAAGGACAACATATACACCTTGCAACCTAATATGATGAATAAAAATCACATAACTCAAAAAATGGGAAAGAATACTATTTTGACAAAAATAATTGCAAGATGCAAGGCAATAAGATATATCTCAAGAGATTAATTTCCCTAGCATCTATCCATTATTATGTTAGAATCGGTTGTCACCTAAGAGAGGATGAATTGAGTGTTTGATAAAACTCTTGAATTTTGAAAATATTTTTGTAGATTAATAAAAGTAATAAGTATAAAAATAATGATTTAAAAATTCAAAGATAATCAATCAAATTAGACATGCTGGGAATATATGAGATAAGGGAAGAGAATATGTAAAGTATGATTTATCTTGATTCGATATAGTCCACGATAAATTATGTCCAATCCTCAAGCTCCAGTTCAGATTTTCAATCCACTATCTTCTTGTTTAATCTGGGCACAAAAGAAGCTGCTACAATCCCTCAAGTTTCACAAGTACTTGAGAACATTTACAAATACACAAGTTTACTCCAGGCACTTGTGAAGCTTTTGTAACTCTCTCAAAATTACTCCCTCTTACACCCTGTAAGGATTCTACTTGGATGATAAAGATTTACAATCAATATTCTCTCACAAGAATATATAGATAATCACTTAGGCTCAAATTAAACTCTTTCTATGGTATACTACATAATCGCTAAAAAAACAGAAAGTATATGATATAGAGATGTTGGAATTAGAGTATTGGCATTTTGATATTGTGTGTGTGCAAACTCTCTTCATCTCTTATGTTCATCTTGAAGGTTTCTTCTTTTATAATTGGTGTATATTTGATGACCGTTGGAATGATGAAGTATGCTCTTGAGAAATATTTCTTCCTATTGAAATGTAGCCGTGAATAATGTAGATTGGAGAAGTGTTTTCACAAAAGGGCTAAAAAGTGGGATGTGACATTATAGATTTAGAGTCATCAAAAGCTTAGTCATATTATTGAAAAATGGAATGAATGCACTTCTAGGAGTGAATAATGTAGATTGGAGAAGTGTTTTCACAGCATTCTTGGTGCACAAGCTAGAGTATCTTTCAAGAAGCATTTGTCTACAAGTAATTTAAATTTGTTTGAGTTGATGCATTATGACATTTTTGAAAAGTTTGAAGCTTGTTGTGAGAATGTGAGATTGGCGTCTCCACATAGTCATGAAGGGGATTGGCTAGTTTTTGAACTCCCTATGTAGAGAAAGATCTCATTTAAAGACCATTTGTATCTCACTGATTTTAGTGGAGAGGAGGCAGAATATAGTTTGTGTTGAAGAGGTCTTATTATGTGGCTAGGTGAGAGAAAAGTATAGTGGAAATAATTTGTTTAGGTTCAAAGGATAGTATTGATAAATCAGTTTGTATACTTGTCAACCATTAGATTCGAAGGAAATTCAGCGAGCAGGTTTGAAGCTCATAATGCATCATTTTGAATGGCTAAACCATTGATTCATTACTTGGTGTTAGAGCTATTGTGTTCATACTAAACTATGTGTTTTTAGATATTTTTAGCTCATCTATTTTATATTGTAAGCTTGTAGATTTGATTGTTTGGTTTGTCGTCTGCATTTGTTGGTTCATCTAATTGAGACTCTCTTGTACCCTAGTTTGATACTAGTAAATCTAATTTTCAATGGTTAGATGATGTGTGGTTTTTACCTTGAATTAATTTATGGGATTTCCACATTAATAATTTTAGTGTTTAATGGTTTTATTAAATGTCTACATATATATATTTATTAATTTATTTTCTAAGACACTATTGGAGTGAGAGGAAGATTTAACATATGTTGCACTCTTCCCAACATATAGGGCTGGCAATTATACATAGATGAATCCATAGGACATACAACATATAAATTTTCTTTGAAAATAATATGTGATTTTTATTTTAAAACAATTTTTGGTCATTCATATTTTATAAGCAATAACATATATATAAACAATAATATAACCTTAATGCCACTAGGTGGAGTTAGTTATATGGATCAAACAATGTCATTAAACTCTATCAAAAACCAAATCACATATTGTTACCTAAGAGAGACACTTAATAAATTCATTAAACATTCTCTTCAGTCTTCCTCTACCCTTTTTAGCTAGGGTCCAAACAATTAAATCTATCCTCCTAACTAACACATCCAATAGCCTTCTTTGTACATGTCCAAAAGACCTCAGACAATTCTCTACCATTTTTTTCTTCAATAGGTACCACTCTCATCCTTCACCGTATAAGTTCATCTCAAATCTTATCTTTCCTTGTATGACTACACATTCATGTCAACATCCTCATCTCAACTACCCCACTTTATGCGCATTTAGCTCCTTCAAATTCTTATCTTTATTGATCATGATTAAAATTGATGACGTTTCACATGTCATCCTGCCATACCCCAACAATGTCAAGATAGATGAGTGCCCCAAATACTCCACATTTGGTTACTTAACAAGTAAACTTAACTTGGATAACAGTTGAGGTGAAACTACTTCGAATTGGAAACTTCCAAAGCAATATTTACTCATGAGTAAAAACTTCTTGGTTAAATTAACCTAAAAATAAATTACCTAGATGACATATGGAATGTTAGCTTTATATATTTAGTCAATTAAATTTCAAACTTAACTTGGATAAGGTTGGAACAAAATTGCTATGTTTTCAAAATTTTTGGGGCGACATTACTCCAAACAAAACTTTTAGGGTAACATTACTCTTTTATGACAATATTGTTTAGAGTGAAATTGGATATTAACACTAATCAATATGTCAATCAAACTCTTCTCTGGCCTACCTTCACTCTCACGTCTTCAATCTTCATTCTTGATATTTGAAGTTTTAGATTTCAAAGTTCAAACTTTAAATGATATAATATATAATATTTATTAAAAATAACGTAGAAACCTTCACATTACCCCCTCCTCCTCCTCCTCTATCTCTTTTCTTCTTGTCATTGAAAAAGTGAAAAAACTAAATGGAGAGCATCAGAACTATGGGTGAAAAGGAAAATTTAATGGTATATGTTTTGACTAAGTTATACCTAAATCATATTTTAAAGCAAGTTGATTTTATTTTTTTTCCTATAGTAATAAATTCAGTCAAACTCACAAAGTGACTTGCAAATTTGACAGCAATGAGCATAGAGTAACAATTTATTTGATTTTGATTATATGTTGCAAGAATAATGTTTCATTAATAATTAATAATCTTTTTATAAGGAGCTTCATCTTGTGCACCCAGCTCCCCCATGTGGTCATGCACAAAATTAAGGATAATTAAAGTGGGAATTACAACTTAAGCAACACACAAAACTAAAAAATGGAAAACAAGAAAAATAATTAAAAAAGGTGTGAAATCCAAATAATGGATATTTTTTATATGAAAGCACGTCATATTAGTGAAGAGTTAACCAATCTCCTCAATAGTCTAATCAAAATTTTTGAACGGATTGATGGTGCAAGATTTTATACTCTCTTTTCCCCCTTAATTACTGAACTTGAAACAACGAAATATTGAGTAAAAAGTTTTTGTTAAAGTTGTGCTTTTGCTCTATTAAATTATGTGTGGTTTATGTTAGAGAGAATGACATATAAATACCTTTTGAATCTTAAAATCCCAAATTATTCATTTTGCTTATAAAAGTAATGGGATTAACTACACTTTTATAGCAATTAACAACTTAATTTTATAGAAAATCACTTATTTAGGGTTTTGAAATTCAAAAGATGTTTATATGTCATTCTTCCTTTATGTTATTTAAAAAATACATTTCTTAGTAGCACAATGTTAAATATGTGTGTATGTATTTTAATTATATTATATCATTGAGTAAAATACTCTAGCCAACCTGGTGTTTTACTTTTTTTTCAATAAGTCCCTGGTGTTTTATGTAATTACACAAACCCCTCTATTTTAAAAACTTATATGAATCTCCTTTAAACTCGCAACATAACTTTCATAAACCTCCCTTGTATTTTTAAGATTTCTTTTTTATCCATCCAATTATTAGTGGACTAGTAAACTTGACTCTTTAACTCTTTTTTCACCAAAATACCTTATTTAACATAAGCAATATTTAAATATTTATATTTGTAAAAAATATATAACCAAAAAATAATTCTAATATATATTTGCAAAATTTCTATTATGTTATAAAATTTAGGGAAAATGGTAATAAGGTCCCAAGTGTAACACCCCTTTTATATGCCCCACTAATCCTTACAGTCATCGTGGGTTAATTTATAATGATTTTGAACCACACAG
>JBAGKO010035637.1:0-10435 GCA_037177275.1 Acacia concinna | reverse complement strand
ATCCATAATAAGTAATGGTTCTTGCTCACAATCCTTGAGACAATAGAGAACTCAAGGAGTACACCACCATTTGTCATCTTAGAACAAACATAGTCAGTCGGCCAAATAAAGATAAAATCATAGCTCTTACCTGAAGAAGAAAGACCATGAATCCACACACATTGAATTGACCTATAACTAGCCCTAATATGAACAGTAGTGACAAGCACACCGGACAGACTCAAGTAAAGCCACAAACAAACAATGTATACAAATACCATGACCAAAGTCTCATTGAAGATTTTGAGCAGATAAACATTAAACCATGCATTAGCCAACTAATCTAATCCATAACCGATCACCCATTCGCAAACTAAAATTCTAGCTTGAACAGAAAAATTAACCAATTTCCTTGAGATTAGAACTATCTCAAGGAGACCACCATTCATCACCATTACATGGAAAACATAGTTAGCATAATACCATATCATAGATTCACAACTCCATTTCAGATGTGAACAATAGACCCATACACATTGAATTAGTTCAGATCTAGCCATGATATGAACAGTGCTGACAACAACACTTAAGCCAATTTTGAACCACGAATGAGCACCATGCACAAGCCTACTGAACTCGAATAGGTTGATGAATCTAAATTGAAAGAAAATTAACCATGCCTCCAAATAGCAAGCAACAAACACACAAACTACCATTAACAAGCCCAATTCAAAGGACACCTCCATCCAATCAGGGGACTAAATTGATCTACTATTATCCATTCCACCTTTTCCCCTTATGTTGTTCCTCCTCACCAAAGCACGTATTCCATTAACAGTTCAAGTAAAGAGAAAAAACTTGTGGAAATTTCCAGATCGAATACGGCTATCAAGGATCACCAGTAATACCAGAATATCCACCCATCAACCCATTGCAACCTTTCTAACCTAATATTCAGGCTCGCCAATGGAACTTCCACAGTATCAAGGTATAGGTAATCATTTTCAAAATGCAGACCCAAACCAACCACATCAAATACGAATGGAAGCCCTAACAGATTACTAACCTCAAATTCTATGCCTCTTAGTGGTAGTCCAGGTGGGACCCTCTATTCTTTACCTTTTGATTTGCCCGATTTCAGAAACAAATCTCAGCGCTTGTTCCTCATATTTGTTGACGAAGCCCTAACCCAGGTATAGCCCCATCGCAGCTCAGCAATCCCTCCTAGGGACCATGGGGGTACCCATCGAAGATCCTTCTTACAACCCCTCACTCCTCCATTGTCCGATGGCGGCACCCATCGGAGGTCATCGTCTGCCACCATCTTAGGAGGTCGAAACTTGGAGGCCTCCTTAACTCCCTCCACCTTACATCCCCTAACTTCGCCGCTTTCCGATGCATCTTGAGCCCTTGTACCCCTCGGCCATGGCCTGAGGAGACCACCAAGAAGCCCCATCAGAGGAAGGGGAGGAGCTTGAGAAGGAGGAGGTAGAGATTGTCACCTTCTCAGCACACAGCCACCACTTGACATTGCAAGACCCATTGAAGGGCAGGAAACCCTAGCAAAGGGAAGTTTTCACATTTGGCAAACTCAATTCAATAAAGATCTTCAAGTAGTGTTAATCCTTGTGTGTTGCATGAAAATGCAAATTCTATTAACGGTACATTTTGAAAGTAACTCCATTAAAATGTGTGATTAAAATGGGTTTTAAATCTTGACAAATTTAATTACGTTAATAAAGGTATGTTTGTTTGAAATTTAAAAGGCATCAATTATTAGTTGGCAATTATCATAAATGAGCATTCATATTTTTTTTTTCAAATTGAAGATAATCAAATACCATAATGAATTACAAATCGTAAGTAAAAGGGAAAAAAGTAAATATGTTTTGGTGATAAATGTATGATTAAGCAACCTGTTTTGAGGCTAATCCGATTGTGTAGTGGGTCATATAACTTTTTTAGATATATAGTTGATTTTATTGCACAATTTTAATCTTTTCAAAGGAGTCTTGAAGTAAATATATAGTGTTCTAGCCCCTTTATTTTCGAATATAATCACAAAATTTCTATGAAGGTTTGTTAATGTTTATATTTTAGTGGATATTGGGATTCTGAAAGTTTCATGGCTTCAAGATTTTCAGTTATAGCTAGTAGTTTACAATGAACTTTCTTTTGAGTTCCGTGATGTATCTCTTATTGTGGAAGCTGGGTTCTTGTAAAATTTTTATCTTGTTTTATGAATTCTCTGAGAGGATAAATAAACCTTTTTAACCCCCTTTTCTGATTTTATTTTCTACACTTATTGATTTCATCAGGTTTAATAATTCATCAAGGAACGACTTTTTTATGAAGAATTTTAGAAGTATATATGAGGAGATGAACGAGAGATGTGGTCAAGGAGGGAAAGGGTGATTTTTTGAGTGGGGTACTCTGATACTTTCACATAGAGTGGACACCAGCTTGACATAAGCAACAAAATGTAATGGAAGTTTTGGTGTTAATAACTGAGCCGTCGTTCTTGCCCTCTTTTTGATAGTTTATGGATCTTTTGCACCATAGAAGAATTTATGGCGTTGGCCTGGACACACATTAATTATAAAGTCATGTATATTTTTGCACTCTAACTCTTAAATCATTATCTTAGTACCCATAATGATTCATTGATTCTCTCAAACGACGTCCTATCGGCATCCTTTTATGGTTTCTGCCATTACTGTCGTCAGACATCAGTTTCCCGCATTCACATGCATGCAATGCTTATACTTGGACGATGACTGTATTCACGTTAGCACTCAATTTACAACGTGCATGTGTGCTAGCACTAGTCATGTACAGCGTTTGGATTATACTATGTATGGGATTTTGGGTTCGTATCTACCCTTAATATGCTGGATTATTTGATTAGGAAACATTAGCCTATCAAATAAGAAACAAATGAGCATTAAAGCACTATAGTCAGGGTTTGATTCTTAGTGGTGTGTATGAAGAGGGTCTCGAGGCTAGCACTAAAACCTCTTCAGTAGGTCCACAATACAAGGCTTAGTCATTGGTACCGACGGTGGATACATCAGGCCTACCAAAAAAGAAATAAATCAGCATTAATTGTAGATATGTTGTTTGGGAAACAAGTAATTGTATTTTGATAATCAAGAATTAATTTCCTACTTGTTTGTTAAAGGGCAAGTAGAAGTATATATAACTTCATAATTAGTGGTCTTTATAGACTTCTATAAATAAGATGTGACTCCCTCACTTGAACCTCACCCTTGTCATTAGAACCATGCGGCAATCTCTTATCTTCAGCCATCTTTTTTGTTCTTGTATGGAATTTGTTGTGGATTCGTCGTCTCGGAATGCAAGTCTCTTCTCTCTCCTTATTTTCTTTCATATCTTTTAAAGTTAAGAAATCTAATTATATACGACACCTCCTTTAATTTCTTCTCATTGCATATGACTTCACTAATTTTAGAATTTTGCATGAAAGTTTTGTAACTTAGTGATGTGAAAACTCTCTTATAAATATAAGGCCACATGTTTGAATTTGCTTGCAACTTCATGCTGATAGCATCTAATTCTTTAATTCAAAAAACTAATTTAGGATTTTCTAGAGGACCGTTCAATTAAAGAAAGACAGAAAAAACAATTTGGTGGACCATCTACTCTCTTTGCTAGCTAAGCCATAATGCTAGTTGTTAGGGAAACCAACTCCCCTGCTCGTCCGTTGGAGAGTAGGGAGAGCTCCTCCCATCTAGATGGTCCTTTGTTTTCTCTTTTAGTGTTTTTTTAAAAATAATTTTAATAGGTAGAGAAACTAAAAAATATATAATTTCTTGACTAACATTTTTTTTTAAAAAAAGTAATCTTTTTGTTTAAAAAAAATTTTCTAAAAAAATTAAATATGAATAATCCATATCCCATTTAGACGATTCAGATGGAAAAAGCTCTCCCTACTCTTTTAAAGGATGAGCGGAGGAGTTGGTTCTAGTTGCTAGGCATGTTTCCAAGTTAGCAAATCTAATGAATGAGAAGATCGAGGTCATCATTTTAACTAATAGCTCTGGTTGTGTTTAAATTAAAGTGTTATCTGAATAGATTACTAGTATTCTCATATTGCGCGCATGGATTTGTATTACAGAACTGAATCAGAATTACGCATTACTTCCGTAAGCAAATCGTCAAACTTCTAACTTCATTTTAACTACAGTTGCCTGTCCTAATTACCTAGTCTTAAAACTGGCGATAAATAATGAATATGTTATGCTTACAAGATTTTCATGATAATAAATATCGCTCAACCCTTCCTAAAGACTTCTACGGACCAACTAAATAACCCGTTCTTTTGGCTTTTTTTATTAAAGCTTTGAGTACCCACGACTAAAAAAGTTGATCTAGTTGATAAATAGGTCAACGCATAATCATAAAGTTATGTATTTAAATTTCACCAATGAGAGGGAAGACCTTGTTAATAGGTAATTTATAAGTGTTCTTTAAATTTAGACACATGTCTTAACCCTAACGAGTCTCAAAAGTCAAAACCCAACCCATCTAATTTTTTTTAAAAAAAAGGAATACATGTTCCACAGAACTAGTCCACGGGCTTTTCCAAACACACAGACTAAGGCCTACATGAGCTCTCTCCTCGAAATATTACAGGCTTGTCTCTCTTAGGCCATAAAAATTGAAGCCACGAACACGTCTATAAATAATTGACTAGGCCCGTTCACGTTGGTACTGCCACGACAATATTAGTTTTACTCTTTTGGTTTTTAAAGATACTGCAAAGTTGATTTTTTTAAAAAAAAATTAATTTATTAAGAAAGTTAACTAAATTATTTTAAAATATTTGTATTCATTATTTTTTTCTTCCCAAAACTATTTTGACTAACTTAAAAACTAATATATAATTTAATGATACACGATATATGATATGATTAATTAATTTGTTTAGTTTCTTTAATATATAAAAAAAGAGTCAAGTTTATTTCATATTAAGGACAAGATAGAGCATTTGAACAAATCTTCTTCTTTTTTAATGATCATACTGTAGCATCCTAAATTTTATTTTAGGATTTAAATAAAATTAAGGGATAATTAATTGTGATAAAAGGATTTATTTAAAATAAAATTTATAAAAGTAAGAAATATATGAAATGATGACGACGATGACAATGATGATAAAAACAAAAGAGGGAAGTAAAAGAAGAAGGAAAAGAAAATATATAAACAAAAAAGGAAAAAATTTTATATGAATATATATATATAACTAAACATGTAAAAAAATGAAAGAAAAAAAAAGTTATTAAGAGATAAGAATATATATATATATATATATATAAAGGACTGTGGCCCAATTGGTTTAAAATGTATATAAATATAATAATAATAAAAATGAGGCCACATGGGGTATACATATATACCCCCATCCTGCCCTTACTAAATGAATAACATAGAATTGTTGCAAACAATAGCGTCGTCAGAGCCAGTGCCGCGACTCTAAATAGGATTCTATCGGTAATCAAAATTTCTTCTCTTCATAAAATTTTCTTAATGAAAATTATTTTATATTTTTGTCTCTTTCTTTTTTTTTTATTATATGCAGTTGGGATAGAATCAGGATTAGGTACCACATAAAGTACTAACCATATCACATAGCCTAGAGTGTAACACCCAAAATTTCCTATATGGAAAACCTCATGAAAAATATCTCCAATAAATACTAAATTTTAGAAAAATATAAAAAAGAATTCTGTGGAGGCAGCCAAGTTATAGTAATATTTTGGATGACCAAATAATATCTAAAAATTATGAAACTTTTCTGTCTAAAAGTAGACATGTTAAGCTTTAATTTGATATGTCATTTGTTATATTTGGATGTATATATTAGGAGATATGTATTTTTGAATTTAGCTCAGTGGAATTTGCCAGTTTCTGAAGCAGTATTCGTAAATAAAATTTGAGACTTTTATGATTCCAATTGAGCAAATAAATTATTTTTTTCTAAAAATAGACTCAATAAGGAACATTTGAGCTCTTGAATCACTTCAATTGGAGGTTTGTGAATTTAGATATGATTTTTTAAAATTGGATGAAAATTTTATCCATAAATCAGAAAATTTGAAAAGTAAGGGTAAAATGGTCATTTGATACCATCAGATTTTTTAAGCTTCCCCAACTTCCCAGCAGCCATAGCACGACCTTATTAGTAGAAAGAAGAGGGAGAAAGAGCTTAAGAACATGTTAAGCAACTCAAGGCCCCATAACTTAAAATCTTGAAGTAAGTTACCGTAAAACTTTGATTTCTGGTAGTTTTCAGTATCTAGAACCTCTTCTAACCATTTTCTCCTGATTAATTTGCTGATTTGAACACAAAATCATAGGGGGGAGAGAGAGAGGACGTTAATCCCTAGAGAGAGAAAGTGGAGAAAATCAAAGATAACTTCCACAACTTCAGTTCTTTCGACTTAAGACTACTTTTTTGACTAATTGTGGTATGAATTTGTGGCCATTTTGGATTGAATTTCCATTTGGGGAGATGGTGAAACCTAGCTGTTATAATTCTCAAATTCCCTCTAAATCGTATATGGTTAGTGTACAAATGATTAAACACCGATTAGGAGCAAAAAGGAATAAGTTTAATCGGTGGATTTGTGAAAAATCATTTGTTTGTTGATTTTTCCCATATTTGTGTCCACATTTTGAGCATGATAAAGGTTTATTTTGTTAGCTTTGATGCTTCCAATGGGTTTAGGATAACAGATTGTGTGGGGTAAAGGTAGGGAATCATTTTGGAAGCAATATGATTGAAATTGATAGTTTTGCCTAATAATGTGTCATTTCAGTTTGGGTCTGGAACAGGGAGAGGAGTTTGAATTTTAAAATTTTGAGCTCATAAATGGATTCAAGGGGCGAAATTGTATAGGGTAAGTTAGAGTCATGATTTTTAGAATACTGGAATTACACCAATTATAAAAGGAAATAGACTTGTGCCCAACTTCGTTAATGTGCATTTTGGATGAAAATAAGTAATGATATGATTTTAGGAATGAAGATGAGATGAGTAATAACTTATTGTTATGTATTTGGTATTTTAGGATTCAATCTTTGCCTGAAAAACTGAGGAAATGATAAAGGAAGGCAAGCAGGCTGGAATGGTGACCAGGTAGTAGCTCTAACCTTCTTACTTTATGTGATTGTTTATATGCTGCCATGTTCTGTGATATGAATTATCGATTGCATGCCAAGCTGTGGTACAGGAAAATCACAAGTACCACCCATTGGAAAAACACAAGTACCAATGGCCCATTGAGACCTAGTTGAGGTGAGATATACCGGTAATTTGTATGTGAAGTGCATTGTACATAACCTAATAAGGCTAAGGTGTTGATATGAGATGTTAATACATAGATGTTCTGTTGCATTATATGATGTATTGCATGTATACCTTTCATATATTTATGATTGATTACGAGTTATTATTAGAATTCTTTTGAATCTCACCATTTCCAATTAAACAAAATTATCCAGCCGGACGAAGCGGTTACAGGGGCAAAGATGTAGAAAACGGTAACGGGAGAATTGGGGCCCATATTAGTAGTGCCGTGAAACAGCTGCAGCAATGCAATTTTGTGAGTTTTGATTTTTAATTTATGAGGTTGTAAGATTCTGTGAGATATTATAAAGGCCTAAGTGCTATATATATCAGTACATATTAATCTTGTTTTTGCTTACTATTTGAATTGCGCTCTATTACTCTGAGTAATGTTGAATTAAAAGGAGGGTGTGACATAGAGGCCATTGGTATTTTTCTCCTTCTAAACATGGTAATTTTATATAGATTCGAGAATAGTTTGGGGTTAGGGTCTTGAATAAGTTTTAAGTTTTGTCCATAGATATCCATAGTATTTGCAAGGAATGTTAATGACTAGTTTTAATTGGTTTAGTTTTTCTATTTAGTTTTTGTAAGATTTTATCTTATTTTTTGTATAAAAAAAGATCCTAAATAATTTCATACAAGATATTTCTATCTATTAATTTTAGATCAGATAGTTTACTTGAGTTTGCTTTAATTGATTTAAATTGCTGGATAAAGAGAATATTTGTAATCTAACAATTTTATAGTTAGAGTTATAAATCTTAACATAGGAATTTTGTACAATTCAATGAAATTGATCATATTTAATGTCCTAAATGAGTTGTTTAGGTTAGGAAAAATATATGAATGAATGTTAAAATGTTTAATTGGTGCTTTTAGTATGAAAGTAGAATTTTTAGTTAATTAGTTAATTAATTAATTAAGTTGATTGTTTTAATAACTCAAAAAGTTATTAATATGTAGTAATTGATTGTGATAGATTGCTTTGTGACTTATGGTTGAGCTTGAAGTTTGGATTCTTGTGATAATTCTGCTTTAGCGAGAGTTAACCACTTTCCTCTCTTTGTGTATGCTTATGATATGTTTGTAAGTGATTTTTACATATAACTAAAAATTTACTATTGGTTTGTGACATAGACTATGAAGTTATTTTATTATTGAAATTGTCTTGTGGAACTTACTTTTAATGATAATGGATAGTTATATCATATTACATGAATTGATAATGGTTTATGTGGTCAAAAATATTATCTTGGTAAATTGTGAATTTGTATTGGCTGTGATAGATATCTCTTGAATATTTGATATGAGAGAGGGTGGTGGATGTGAATCTTGATGAGAGGTTATTCTTAGAGGAAATAAAGAGGTGAATTCTTGTACAAAAGAGGAAATAAGGTGGTGAGCTTCCAGGTGTACATTGGTTAGTCCTTTAACTCATTGTGTTTAATGGGGTTTGGTGGAACCTATGGTCTAGTCTTGTCTCTGTGGATTTTGGCCAGTCCATATCACTTGATCGGTGAGTTTGTTAAATTAAATTACCAGTCACATGAGTGAGTACTAGCCTAAGGGTTCAGTTAGAAGAAATAAGGTGGGAGGTAATAAGGGAGGTTAGGATGTGAATTGTTAAATATGATAATTGTGCACCCATGTGATAAACTTTGAATTTGAAATTGAGTTTATGATATTATAAATTGATATGCTTGTATTATTTAATATTTAATAAAATGCTATTGTCCCAATTAACACCTTATGGGCACTTACCCGTATACCTAATGAGATAATTTGTTGGTTACTGAGACATTGTCTCACTCCGTCGATTTAACATTTTTTAGGTGATAGATCCCATAGTGGTCTAACAGGGGAGACTCTAGAAGATTATGTTAGATAATATGTTTTGATGATAACTAAATTCAGAATGATTTGAAAATGTGTCTAATAGTTTTGAATTAAAAGGGAAATTACTTGAGTATATGATCTTAAGTAATGTCCAATTAGTATATATCATTGAAGGTTTTGAATCATTTGAAAATGATTTGGTTGTTGAAAGTTTGCAATCAAACCTCAAGGTTATTAGGAAACCTCAAGGTTTTACAGCCTTGCCACAACAACGTGGTTTGAGGCAAACCTTGTCATAACGGCAAGGTTTTGCCCAAACCTTGTTGTGAGCAAGGTTTGACTGCAAACCTCAAGGTTTGTCAAAAATCTCGAGGTTTTAGTCACCTTTGCTCTCGAATCTCGCCACAACGGCAAGGTTTTGCCCAACTCTTGTTGTTAGCAAGGTTTGAGTGTAAACCTTGAGGTTTTGAGTAAACCTTACCGTTTGAGCAAGGTTTGTCCAAAACCTTGCCAACCCAAACCTCGAGGTTGGGTGAAAACCTTAAGGTTTTGGGACACTCACCGCTACTTCAAGGTTTGAACCAAACTTTGCTATTGGAGTAAGGTTTAGGAGAAACCTTGCTATCTTGAGGAAATTAGACAAACCTTGAGGTTGGAGCGTATCCTCGAGGTTTGAGCAAACCTTGGCAACTCAATGAGGTTTCTCTAAAACCTTCCCTTGTAGTTTGGAAACCTTGCTATTGTGACAATATTATAGAATCCTCGAAGTTAGACATTGACCTTGAGGTTAGTGAGTTCATCAAACTTAATCTATTTTTTTATGCTCTTTTCAACTCATTGCGAAATCCCGATACCTTAAGGTTTAGTTACAAACCTCAAGGTTTAAGCATACATTTGAACTACAATTTCTAGACACAAACCTTGAGTTAAGTTTCAAACCTCAAGGTTGTGAACTAATATGCTTAAACCTCAAGGTTAAATTCCGAGCCTCAAGGTGATTCCAGTTTGTGAAATCCTCGAGGACATATTCATTTCTAACATCCTATATTAATCATTGATTCAAAATCCTCAAGTATGATTATCTCTTCTGATTTATGAAGGTGAGCTCAAGGGAATCATGAAACCTCAATGTCATTTCAAAAATCTAGTTTTCCATAAAATAGAGTATCGTAGTATAAAATTTCATATTGATTCTACCAACTGTCTTATTGATAGCCATGTGTTTCTAATCTTCATAAATGACTT